>CM075811.1:10127627-10242063 GCA_037975025.1 Excoecaria agallocha | reverse complement strand
ATAAAGTAAAAAGAGAGAGGAAAGAGGAAACCCATGAAGCCATTTGTAGCTTGTGAAGCTCCAATCCGAATCCAAGTCTCCTCCTTCAAAGCTCCAAGCAAAATGAAGAACACAACTTAAAATAAATGCAGAAAATTGAATCTAACCCTAACTTACATTGGAAAATAAATCTAATCTTAGGTTTACATTGAATTAAATCTAACCTACAACATAAAATGAAGGTAAAACATAAGAAAAAATGGAGGAAAAAGCCCTAAATCTAAGTGTGGCGGCTCTCTCCCATCGTTCCTCTTCGTTTTTTGCCAAAGAAAAACGCAGTTTTTATAGATCTGCAGATGGCCACGGCTGAGACAAAAGTGTGTCCCAGCCATGGCCAGTCAGGTTAGGCACGGCTGGGATATTTTTGTCTCAGCCGTGGCCACCTTCTGGACTAAAACAGCTCGAATTGTGCATTGGCCACGCCCGAGGACAAATTGTCTCGGCCGCGGCCCCTGAGAGAAGAAAAACCAGTCCCATTAATTTATTATTTTCTCGATATTTCACCGTTGGATCGAGCTGAAATTTTAACCATAGCTTTGTAACATCTTGATCTACATTTTCAACGGTGAAGATTGGATTCTGATTTCTGTAGATCATTCCAAAAAATAAAATGGTGCGGATTGGGGATTCTTCAATGGGCACAGCTGGGACCATTTTGTCTCAGCGTGCTCTTGCCTATTTTTTCTGCACAAGAGTCAAATTTATCCCATTAAACACACCAAAACATTATAAATATCAATATAATTTCATTTGGCATAAAAAAGAGAAAGTTATTACACAAAACACTGAAAATCATGCAAAATAAACCATAGATACAAACAAAAATATATTGAAATTAAATAATAAAATTGGAGTTATCATCCATCATGGCGTACAAGCTTGATTTCCGAACTACCTTCCGACCTTGAATTTGGTCTTTTGGCAATGTGCCTGACATAACGTACTAGTAAATGGGTAGGCACCATCATTCCATTGGCTCTTGCATTTGGATCTGGAAAGTTTCATAAGTTGGCTGCAACATTGTCGTACAAATGATATCTGCAGTGTCAACCAAACTATTGAGATAAGCTCTCTTAGCCAGAGTATCCGGGGCGGGGCGGCCTCCACATTCTCTGCTCGGGGTATTTAGGTGATTGACCAAGTATCTCCTTTTCCCTCTAACCTGGCTAATAGTGCGAAAGTCAATTCCTTGTACCGGATCATGGAGCCATCCTTGGCTTCAAAGCTTCCTTTCAGTTGACTGACGACCAGTTGGAAATATGAGAATATCTTTACGATGTCAGGCTTCGCTTCTATCACCAACTGCAACCCGTAGCATGGGGCTTTGTATTCTGCTGCGTTGTTGGAAGCTGGGAAAGTCAAGCATGCCATTGCTTGGATACACATTGTCATCGGGCTCATTAGAAATACTCCGACCCCTGTACCTTCCGAGCTTGCTGCCCCATTGACATACAAACTTCCATGCTATTTTTCTAGCTCGGGAATGGGTTCATACAGCTCGGCCACAAAGTTTGCTAATATCTATGCCTTCATGGATGATCATGGCTCATACCAAACATCGAACTTCCCTAGGTGAGTAGCTGATCATGGCTCATACCAAACATCGAACTTCCCTAGGTGAGTAGCCCATTATATCAATCTCCCCAAAAACTTCGACCTTTGTAACACTTTTCTCAAGTTAGAATTTTTACGCACTGCAATTGTGTGTGCCTGAAAGTACGGGCGCAACTTAATCGTGGTGGTAATGAGTGCAATAGCCAGTTGCTTAAGGATTGGATAATTGAGCTCAGCGCCGCGGAGTACTTTGCTTGTGTAATAAATAGGAAACTGTTGGCCCTCTTCTTCTCTGACCAGGACCGTACCCACTGCCCTTACTGAGATAGATAAGTAAATATACAAGGTCTCACCGGCCTGTGGTCTACTGAGGTTGAAATAAATTGCTTTAAGGCCTGAAATGCTTGTTGGCATTCTTTTATCCACTTGAAGTTCTTAAGGTTTTTGATTGCCCGGTAAAATGGAAAACACCGTCTGGCCGAACAAGATATGAATCTTCCTAAGGCTGTGATTCTTTTATTCAGCCTCTGCACTTCTTGGACTATTTTTGGTGGATCCATGGTCATGATCGCCTTGATCTTCTCCGAATTTGCCTCAATTCCTTGCTTTGATATCATAAAGTCGAGGAACTTTCTGGATTGTACCCTAAAGGCACATTTATCAGGGTTTAACTTGAGGCCTGCCTTTCTGAGTCTTTAAAAGGTTTCTTTGAGTTCCGTACACATATCTGCTGCGGTTCTACTTTTAACGATCATATCATCCACATAAATTTTCATATTTCTCTCGAGCTGATCGGCAAACAGTTGGTTCATCAACCTCTAGTAAGTGGCCCCTGCATTCTTCAAGCCAAAAGATATGATCTGATAACAATAGGTTCCCATGTGCATGATGAAAGTCATTTTCTTTTCGTCTGCTAAGGCCATTGGAATTTGATGGTAGCTCACTGAGGCATCAAAAAAGGCATATTCTTTGAATCCCATCGTAGAGTCCACCAATGTGTCAATATTCGTGAGCGGCATGCTTTGTTTAAATATGTAAAGTCAATACACATTCTCCATTTTCTACTGCTTTTCCTAATAAGCACCACATTGGCTAACTAGTCTAGATAAAATATTTCCCTGATGAAAACGCTTTCTAGCAAAGTAGCGATCTCCTTCTCGATGGCTAGCTATCTTTCGGGCGCATGATTTCTCTTTTTCTATTTTACTGGCTTGCATTTTGGCCGAATATTCAGCAAATGAGATATTAAGTCCTTTCATAAACCTTTGATGTCTGAGGTCTACCAGGTGAAGACATCGATGAACTCACAGAGCATTAAAAGGAAGGCTTCTTTCTCTACCTCGCTCTTGCTAACTGATATTTGAATCTTCTTTCCCGGCTCAAGCTCGACAACCTATAACACCTCTGCAGGCTCTGCCCGTCACTCTTTCTGATCTGGTATATCCATCGTGTCTAAGGGCAAGGCTTGATTAGCTTCTCTGAGCATAGTCAGGTACATCTCCCGAGCTGTCTTCTAATTTCCCCTCAAGATTGCCACTCTATCTTCTGTTGGGATTTTGAGCACTATATTCTTCATTGAAACACAAGCGTCAACCTCGGCCAGTAGAGGTCGATCGAATATTACATTATATGATAGTGAGATATCAACCACCATGAAATATGCTCGGCAGGCACAGACTACCGCATTATCTCCAAGCTAAACAGATAAACTTACCAGTCCCTCGACCTGAACAGGTCTCCCAGATAGACCAATTAAGGGGATGTTAACCTCTTCAAGCTGATGATTTGACATCCCTAAGGCTCTGAATGCCTGCGCTGTTATGAGATTAACCGTACTTCCTATGTCAACCAATATTCGCTGGACCAAGAAATCCTGAACAATCGCTTCGACTACTAAAGCATCCATGTGAGGGTACCGAATATGGGCCCTATCGCTGCTGAAAGCTAAATCGTGCATGGTGTTGAGCTCGCCCCATGTCTGACGGATATGACCTTCTTAGCCTTTCTTTTCCTACTCTTCCCACTGTTCGCCCTCTACAAACACATGTATAACTCCCGTTGGTGCCTTCCTATTGCCATTGGATCTGTTTCTGCTCGACTGAGGAAAGGGCGACCTCTGCTTCTTCCCTCTTTCATCCAATTTTACAAACCGTGCCAGGATACCTTTTCGAACCAAGTGTTCAATCTCCTGCTTGAGTTGCCTGCATTTTTCTGTCTCATGCCCCTTATCTCTATGAATAGCATAATAAAGGCTCTAGTCTCTACTCGAATCTTTCCTCATGGGTCTCGACCAATTTACCTATTCATTCTGCTTCATCCACTCCAGTATATGTTTACATGAGGTAGTTAATGATGTAACTCTATCTTCTCTTCGATTTTCCGAGCGGGGAGTGCTAGTGACTATTGTGGTATTTCTTCGAATCTGTTCAACTTAAGTTTCCCCTATCTTGAGCTGTTCTTCCTCCTTCACCTCCCTCCTTCTCAGATGTCCAGGATTTGTGCGAAGTATAGCGCAAATGCCGAGCCTCATCCATACGAATGTACTTGTGCGCTCTGAACATTAACTCGGTAAAGTTGTTTGGGAGCTTCTTACTCAGGGAGTCACTGAAGTCCTGGCACCTTGTGTTTCAGATCAGAGCATTGATGGCGACCTCCAGATTTAAGTTTTGTATGTCCATGGCCATATCGTTGAACCTCTCCACATAGGCCTGCAATGGTTCGCCCTTCTCTTGCTACACTAGATTCAATATATACTAACACCTTGTTCGGACGAATAGCAGCCACGAATTTTGTGATGAACATGTCGCTAAAATGCTCGAAATTCTCAATGCAATGCGCGGGAAGGTTGTAAAACCAAATCTGAGTTGAGTCTGCCAAGGTTTGTGGGAATATCTTGCGCAAGATGGTGTCATCTGCTATGAGTGACCGGTGTCTAGAAAGTGTACTAGATCGGCTAGTAATATAGAAAAATATATATTAAGACCCCAAATATTGTACCCAAGGGAACATGGATTGCTAAGAAGAATATCTATATATGAATTAAATTAATTTGAGATTGTTTCCCAAATATTTTCGATTCAAAAGCAAAATTTAAACTAAATAAACAATTAAACAAAATAAAAACTACAATTAAATCAACATGAATTAAAAACAAAACGATAATTGAAATTCTCTTGCTAAATGAACTATCCACCTTAGCTTTCATTGTAATGACTTAAATTCAAAAGGAACACTAGTGATTATGGAAAACCTAGATGAAATAAAGCTTGATGCCTTGAAACAAGACTATCTTTCTTAAGCATTGAATTCCCTTGTTAAGAACAACTCAATACTTAGCATAAAAATTTAGTTAAAATCCTAAACATTTATTAAACTCTTTTGCAAGAAAATTCAACTCCAGTTTATTCTTAGTTCCTCATTTCTTAGTATTAATCAATAATTTCAATACATAATTACCTCAAAATCAGAAATAATCATGCACTGACACTAAAGAGTTAACCCAAGAACATGCAAATCATTAACTATGTCTAAACCAATTTTTAGTTATTGAATCAATAAACCAACAATCAATTTCAACATAATTAAGGAGAAGAATATATTTAAAACCAAGAAATAATCAACTGATATTGAAATTAAAGTTTAATCAAGTCATAACAATGAAAATATAAGATTTCAAATATCCATTAGCAAAAGTTAAAGAAAACTACTCACTAAACATGTTTAAAAACTAAAACAAAATTGAAAAGGAAAAAAAAAAGAAAAAATAGAAAAACAACTTAAAACTAAAACTATTAAATTCTTCTAGCTTTTGATGATTGATCCTTTATTCTTTGGTGCTTCAAGTGTACTATTTATAGGCAAAACAAGTTGTAGAATCCTTCTAAACTTCCTAAATTGAAGTAGGAAAAAAATTCTTCTTTATCAGAAAATCCTTCGCAACATGGGAGTTAATTTGCACGGCCAAGTAGATTTTGCCTTTGCTAGATGCACTGTCGTGCATCATTCCACGTAGGGATGCACGGCCAAGCATGCTTATAGGCAATAAAATACACAGCCAAGCAAGTTTTAAATACTTCAATGCACGACCACTCAATGATTTGCTATTTAGAGACACACGGCCAAGCAGGAAAATAGGCTTTCTCATGCATGGCCAATTGATCTTCTACTAGACTTCACGTATCTTTTCTAGCATGAATTTTCTCTTTTCACAGTTTTAGCCCATAACTTATTGCCTTTTTGCAATTAAGTCATTTTTCTTGTAATTTTATCCTAAAACATACCAAAACTTAAAATTAACTGCTAAAACACAAATGTAAACATTTAAAATATAAATTAACCAAAATTAAACCAAATTAACTAACTTAAACACCTAAAAATATGCTAAAAATATTATATAATTCATACTTATCAGTGAGCACTTCATAGTATGTTGGAACTGATCAATGTGAGCTCGAGGATCGGCATTACCACTGTAGGTTTTTAGGTTGGGAATTCAGATGTTAGGAAATGGGGCGGCCAAGATTTTTCGAGAAAGGGAAGATCGAAAACTGCTTTGGTACTACAGTGTAGTCCGATTTTGTTGCCTTTGGATCCGATCTTCTAAGAGGCGATTAAATTGCTCAGTAGTTAGGGTAATGGTGGAGCTAGGATTTTGAGGTATGTCTGGTGAGAAAGATTCCCGAGCAGGAGGCTGTGAAGCCTAAAGTGGGTTAGTGTTTTGTGTAGGTGGAGGCTGAGGTTGTGCTTGAGCCAAGATGGCTGATAGGGCGGCCATGAGAGATTGTGCAGTTTGTGGGATGATGTTAGGGGTGATGTTTGGGATAACCATGGCTGGGGAGGCGAAGTTGATGTCGTTCGGCTGAGGAAGGAATTGTTGGGTTCCTAGTAGGGCAGGGTTGTTTGTTTGGTTTTTCTGTTGGGAAGAGTTTGGGTTGAGGTCTGGAAAAAGGTCCATGTTCCACGCTCATCGCACCAAATAATAACAAGTTAAAGGAAGATTCTGCCTTCAAATGCCACCGCAAAAATGAATAGAAAATCGAAAGGTTTCTGCCTAGGGAGACTCCGATGGTCAAGTTAGAATTGTGAAAGATATGTGCTTTTTCAATAGTAAAAGTTAAGGAACCTTGTGCGTACCTTAATCCTTCTGTTTTATAGGCACAATTTCCATCATTTTTGGAGGTAGTGGGTGAAGTTTCGACTCTTTCACCCATTATCCCCACATCTCTGTCTGTTGTGGAGAACGTAAGGGATGTGGGGATAACCGTCTCTATTCATTGTGGAGAACATGGGGATAACTGTCTCCAGACTAATAAGATCGGGTGGCTTTATTTATTGCTCGGATGGCCCATTCTAATTACATTTATTCCCTAACTCGGGCTAATAGCTAAATTTAGCATCATGCACTAACCCAGGCTAATAGCTAGATGTACCGTCAAGAACCAAGCAAAAAGGGTAAAACCTATTTCTACTTACGTTTCCAATTTTTCGTTGCTTTCCTCTTCATTTCCCCAATTCGCTTCATGTATTTTATAATACATGAATTAAAAAGAAAAAATCATTTTCTTTTTCTTTATTTTTTTCTCTAGAATAAAATCAATTAAATACCAGCTCCACTGATGGTTTGTGCAGCAACAAGACCCACATTAAATCCTTTTAAAAACCAAAATTCAGTTGATTATGCACAAAAATTTTCTGGTTTATATGCAGCAAGACCATATTTTTCCCTTTTTGCTTGGCTGTTGAAAAAAAAGGGAAAACTACGCGTTTTCCCGAAGACCAATCACTTTTTTTCTTTTTACTTTTTTCTGCATGGATGCACATGTGTGGCCAGCTCAGAGAGAAAATGCCCATGTGGCAGATGAGTTGGAATGTTCTGATTGGGTGCTATTAATTCCATCTACCAACAAGACTTTCCATCCTAAAAAAAGGGTAAAATTATACCATTTTGTTTAGTTGAGTGGTAAAAACTCAATAAAAAATGGTCAAGGGTAAAATCACCTTATTTTACATAGTTTAGAGGTAAAATCACATCTTATCCCATTAAGGATTTCACAAAGTAGTAATTAGACAAATAACTTTACTAAATAAGAATCCTAATGAAGAAGTAAAACTACAACATATACATATAATTAATTAAATAAAATACAATAGCTAGGATCACAAGAGTTCACGTACTGTATGTTTTTATCTTAGTTCAGAATTATAATTCTAAAAGAATAAATCGTAGCTCAAAAAGTTGGAAGTCTAGCCACCCACCCAATTGACTAAAGTTTGAATCACACCCTCTCCCGCCCTCTAATGAAGCAATTATATAAAAAAAAAGAATTATAATTCTAAGGGTTTCTTCAAACATAATTTTTTTGTATTTTTCTAACCATAATCACCCTGTTCTAGTCCTAATTGTTGAGAGCTCCATACCTAAAGCTCTTTTAACACAAGGGGTATTGTAGATAATAGGGCTTTAGGGTTGTTGGTTCAGGGAAATATCTAATAATGATCACCAAAGATGGATAAGCTGGAAAAGGAGGAATAACAACTAGGGACGCATTAAAAAGCCAAAACACCAAAAATACCCAAAACAACTTGAAGGACGTCTGCGAGGAAATCTCATAAGATCAGAGTTCTCTTCTAATATGATCCAAAATGAAGAGGGAAAAAAATATTTTCATATATATAGTTTATTTGTACCTACCGTATTCAAATGTATGGTGAAGGCACTTATTACAGACCCAAAATCACCTACAGGTAATACAAAATGTAACGATGCACCCTATGGATTGACATAGCAAAGGAAATCACCTTTTAGACTTGCAAATTAAAGTGCATAAATAAGGAACTGCTTTGGAAAGTTTCTTGAATATTAAATATTCTAAGTTGATATTTGGAGCCCTACGATCAAGGTACTTTTCCTGACTTACTTCATTACACAATTAAATATTCTAATTTGATATTTGGCGCTCCAAGTACAAATGTAATCAATAATTAATATGCTAATTCAAAATATAGGCTCAAAGCAAAGAAGTATTCCTATAAATATTTGGCATTAAATAGATAGATGTGATTCCCCAATCACACAATAAACAACATTTATGAATGCTTAGAATAACAAAAAAGTTCTTGATATAAAATATAAAGAAAGACAAAGCAGACACCATATGCGTAGTTAGGCAGTTTGAGAGTAGGAATTGTAGGGGATGTGACAAACATCTGGAGAGCTAGCCTGATTTAATGAGTTAGCAGATGCTGCAACCATCATTGTGCCTACACATGTCCAACACAGTCCGGCAAAATCAACAGAATCGCTACTCCCAAGAACATATCCTGTACCCGAAGTTGCAACAACTAACATGCTGAAAGCAAGTGAAATTCATAAAAAAGGATTCCTAAAGTTGAGTTCGACGGCGAATTATGTACAAAAACCACAAATTAGTTCATAAAATGTAGGATAGCTATATCCCATGATTGATAAACCATGAGAATGCCTCAAAATAAGTCACTATAGGGACATTTATCTTTTAAATTTCATAAATTAACTAGCCCATGCTGTTGTCAAACATTTTAATTTATTTATGGTGAGATAAATCAATTCTACAAACAAACAACTGCTTTGAAACACTACACCCGATATAAAGTAACAAAGGGAAAAATAATAATTTAAACATAAAAAACTAAACTACAAGCTTGAGGAGACCTGAGACGAGCTTTGGAGAGCTCCCAGTAGCAGCGGCTATAGTTGTGTGCCAAATGCAAAGCAGAAGTCAAGGGTGAGAGATCCACATCCGAAATCGCGAAAGATGAGGAGAAAGCCTGAACATCAGATTTAGAGCTTAGAAACCCTGATTTTGAGTATTCTGAAGGTGAAGGGGCAGTGATGGTTGTGGTATAGGTGGAAGAGGTTACAGTGGAGGATGATGATATACAGTGAGAAAGCAATTATAGCCCCGATTTGGCAGTGGAGTTAGCTAAAATAGAGGAAGACTTATAAATCTGGCAATAATAATTAGGGTTTGATAGCAGCTTTGAAGAGAAACTTGTCGTGCTCCTCCACATGGCTTATCCAATTTTCGCGAGTCTCCCAACAGTATGTTGTAAGTCGATGCTGCAATTCACTGTCACGAAACCAAGCAACATATCAAAAGATAAGCCAAAAAAGCTATAAACTTTTGACACATGAAAATCAATTAGGCATGCAACAAACTTTTAGGGAACTAAAAAAAAATGAGCAAAAATTTACCTATAACTAGTGAAATGTAAGGAGAACTACAAAATCACCACACTATAACAATGCCATTAGTTTCATTATCCAAATTTTCCCATTATCCTTCAAAATGAGAGATTAACAAATCAGTTTATATATATAAAGAATCTACATCTACTTCATCCTCTTTTTGTCATACATATAAATGTGAGAAATAGATGCATTAAAATACTCATGTTGTGATGCCCCAACTTATACCCTAGTAGTATTTGGATATGTTTAGGATTTATTAGGAAGGTGATATAAAGAAGTAAATGCTTAGAGAGTAGTAAAGGACCTAAAGGGAATTGAATTAAAAAAGCAAGGGAAAAATAGTCATTTCATATTAAGTTGAACATGTGCATAATTGAAAGAAATATGATATTGAGGGATTCAATTGAAAAGGAAAAGAGAAAGTTTTGGAATAAGAATGAGAAATTAAAAAGATGATGGAGTAAGATGCAATTACTTAAAACCTCACAATTGGACCAATAGGATGAAGCCACCTATGTTTCTCTAGAATTATCAAAAGAAAGGAAGACAAAAAGAAAAACCAAGGTATAAAAGGGGGAAGATGAGGCCAGCCACCATAAGTCAAAAAATGTAGAAATTTTCTCACAATCTCACTATCTTCCACCACAAAATAAAACTTTAATTTCATCTATATTGTTTGAGAAGAGAGAGAATTTAGGGTTTAGCTATTCGAAGGTAATAATCCTCTCTCTCTTTTACTTTTTTTTGCTTCATATGTTAGGAATTGAAATTGATGAGTTATATAAATGTTTTCATGTTTGATTTGTTGTATGATGAAGGAGAAAAAGATGGTAGAAAGGATTTAAAGAAGCATTTTGAAGTATGGGAACTTTAATTACTTGCATATGCATGTGGTTGTGTATGAGGCATGTTGTATGTTACAATTAAGGTTAGAATGAAGTATTGATATGGAAATTAAGTTTAAATCTGCATGAGAACCGAAAATAGCTTGGTAATTCTTGAAAATCCAAAATCTACCTTAAGAATCAAGTGACCCTTTAAGATTTTTTTGGCTATAACTTGAGCTAGAGTGATTCAAATTTAGTAATTCTAGTTGTTATTTAACCTAGACTTATAGAACTTAATTTCATATGGAGAAGTCAAAAATTGAATCCTTTTGTATGATGGTGGAAATTTAGCTTGAATTATGGCTATGGCTGTTGCCTTATCTTTGGGAGCAATCTATTGTTTTATTTGATTATATAGAGATTTAGATGTCTGATTGGGGTAATTTTTAATTTTTTGGAAACTAGAGACATAGAAAAACAACTTTTTAGAAGGCCATTTTGGCTAAAAATGACTTTTTACAGGTTACACTTATGCATATGAGTTATAGATAAACAAGACATGAAAGGAAAAAGTAAAGAATTAGAGTTACCTATATCTATGTCGAGGTCGTGGATAGATAGGTATGCCTATATGGGTATATTGCAGCTGCTATATGGTTGATCCATTTAGATCTATAGTACAGTTTGACCCCATTTGGATCCCTATGATTTGACCCCGTTTGGATCACTTATCGACCCAGTTTGAGTCCGATTGACCGATCTATAGTATAGTTGGCCTATTTGGGTCTATAGCTGATACATTCGAATATCCTTTCATACCTTCGGGTACTATAGTATCGTCCATATCCACACCCTCAAGAAAGGTGCAGGCCTAATACAAGATATAAGTAAAATGATATAAATAACAACATGATAGTATGATATTATATGAATATGTGTTTGGTGTTGAAACTATCTAATGCTTTCTTCGCCTAAAGCTATAAATTATATATATGAAAAGTATAATTTCTTAATGGTTTATCAGCGATTATGTTCTGAATGCATATATTCTTAAAGTGATATGTTACTTATCCAATATGGAATAATCAATTTGCGAATCAGGTTTAAAATAAGATTTAAAAAATCATGGTAAGGATGAACCTTTTAAAAAAAGGAGCTTATAATTTGCGTGTGTGTGTGTGTGTGTGTATAATTTAAGAATTAGATATAGACTACTATATTGATGCATTAATACGCTAGAAGATAAAAATGGAATACAAGATTGACTTAATAATGATAAACAAACTAAGACTATCAATCAATGCATATAATATATACAAGATAACAATAGCCAAGTAACACGAATATTCGTGAGTTATGGAATCATGTTAGTTTAATAGATGCTTGAAAAACTAACTAATTAAGTTAATCATTTAAGAACTACTATTAGGATTCAGTTGCAGATTTAGCTTATATTTATGTACACAAATAGAAATCACATATGTCATAAAAGCTAACTCAGAATAATAAAGGTTGTAATGGCCTTAACACCGGATCAATCGCGAATAGTATTTTTCGATAGTGAATAGTGCTTTCGGACTGAAAAGTATATCCGGTGGTGAAAAATATTTTATTTAATTATCAAAAAATATTGGTCACAGAAAGTCCAAGGTTAAAATTTGAAGTAAATTTGAGATCAAATGGGCCTCCAAAAGTTAAAAATACAAAAAATAAAGTGGTTAAGTTTGAATAGTAACTAGGTTGACTTAGGTTTGATCGAGTTGTTAAAAATAGTAAATGAAGTCTAACAATTGCCAAAAATTGCATACATGCCTAAAAATGATGTGTAGAATATTTTAGCTATAAAAAGTAAATTTTTTTGTAACACCGATAGTGGTTAAACCGAATCGATCTGATTGAATTGGATTGAAAACTGACTCTGATTGGATTGAAATTTTGTCATAAGAGTGAGGAAGTAAAATTTTAGGTGATTTGAATTTGAAAAGTAGAGAAATTAATTAAAGTTTCTTATTAGGTCATTAATGGGCTTAGGTTAGCTTGGATTAAATCTACTATTTGGCCCAATCCCATCTAAGAGACATTTAAGGGACTGAAAAATCTGTGGGAGACCAAATTTTTCTACAGCCTTCATCTCCCTCTCCCTTGGACGAACTCCTCTCCTTCATTTCTCTTTCAATTTCTTCCATTTTACTCTTAAATCCTCACTAAAGCCAAGCATAAGAAAGAAAGTTCTACCTCTCTAGATCATTATCTAAGTTTCTATCCTTTGATTAGAGGAAGAGAAGCAAGAGAAATCAAGTTGTAAAGCTTTAAATGTCAAAGTGAGGTAAGTGAAATTCATGATTTTAATTTGGTTTTAAGATGCCTATAAGTATTTTAGGGTGCCTAGAGTTCATTTATGATGTTATTTTAAGCATTTGAGATCAAAAAATTAGGGTTTTGATGAGTGAAAATTTTGGCCATGTTAGGTATTCAAGGAGAAGAACAAGTTTCCAAGGCAAAGAAAAAGAAAAAGGAATTCTAGGCAAGCTTGAGCCAAGAGAAAAGGTTAGTGACTAATAAATCCTTCAATTTTCTTTAATGATAAACCGTAAAATATCTTTATCTAAAAAAAGAGCTAGCAGTTGTCATTCCCGATCAGGTGACTGGATCCTGCAAAAAAGTATACCTGATTAGACTAGGCGTAACCACTCCGAAGCTTAAGTTAGTATCTTTCTAGAGAGAGAGAGTCTTAAATGTTCAATACTTAGAGCCACTATTTGTTGGGCTATTTATAGGAGATAAAGGAGGGGTACTTGAGTGCTTGGGGTGTGATAACAGTTAGTTGGAGCATATGAACGACGATATGACAGGGAGCAGTTGGAAGGTATAGGCAATGACTTGTGTCAGTGGACTGACAAGATGTACTGTCCCATCAATCTGATTGAACGTTACTTGTCCCATATCTTGTCTTCCAGCTCACGTGATGTTCTCCTTGCTGGTGGGCTTTGGGCCATACTAAGCACTATTGAGCCAACTGTTTGGGCCTTAGAAAATTTTTTTTTCGTAGTTATCACTTGTCTCCCTCCAAAGGGTCCGACCGGGCAAAATTTGTTTTTCGACAAATTTTTTTGAATTTTTAAGAGGCACTTATTTGTAGAGATGCATATGTTCAGTTCAGACAACTATTTTTTCATTTAATGTTACGCGTGTGTCGAGGATGGTGCTTCATTCTCTGTAATCATAATAATGGATTGAAGACATGTGGCATCCATCCCATGGAGAGGCATTTGGAGTATTCCATAAGCTTTTTATTTATGAATAGGTAAGTTTAGGGCAAATTTCCTTCACTTTTCATCGATCTTTGTCAAAACTCTACCAAAATATCTTTGCAGGCCCTGGCTTCTTTAAACTCTAATGACTTTACAAGCCCTTGCTCTTTTAATCTTCCAAAGATTCCTACAAGATTTTTCAAGCAAGCAAGTAATTTTTCTTCGATTTTCCACTTGGTCATCCTTCTTCTGCATTCATATTTTCTCATTTTCAAAATTTCAACTCAACCATTCCTGGCAATTTTAGCCTTATTAAAGACGGTGCCTTTACTGAGAATTGCTTCTAGCAACTTCATCAACGAGTACAAGAGTCGCGAACCTCTCACTTATCCTTCAAAACTAACAGAGAAAGAAGTGGCTGAGATTCCTGTTCGATTTGGTCTCCCATCGGGGGTATCTATAATGGCTTGTCCACCCTCCATGGCGATTACGGAGGGACCTTTCGATCGCAGTAACAACGAGTGGTTCATTTGTCGCCTTTTAAGTTTGGAAGCAGGGATGAGACTCCCTTTTAGTGCCTTTGAAACAACAATTCTGAGAGCTAATAGGTTATCCTCTTATCAGATAAATCTGAACGGCTGGAGATCGGTGGCTTGTTTCAGGATATTGTGAAAAATTGAAGGGGTGGCACTGATGCTAGACCTCTTCACATATTTCTTCTATCTCTCAAGCCAAAAGGATAGATCAGATTACTATTTCACCAGCCGACCAAGGAAGAAACTTTTCACTCTTTCCTCCTCTATGAAAGGGTACAAAGGAAAATACTTTCTGATAGGAATGGTCGGTGGGTTCGAAGTTCCACTTAGCCGAACGGAAGGAGCGACCCAGATGAGAGATCAGGCTGGTAGGCAGAAGATATATAAGGAAGATATCGAAAAACTGATGACGACCGTGGCAAGGAAAGGGGGGCCCTACGCCCACGATTATCTGTTGAGTACGATAAATAGGTCTTCTAGCTCTGACGCTGACATAAACGTAGAATGTGAGTGTTAAAATTAGAGCAAAGAAAAAGCATAAATCGGTAATCATGCATTGTATATGCATTTAGTAGCAAGTTAGATGAGAAAGGCACTTATCTTGTTCATTTTTGTGTTGTTGCAACTACGAATATGATGGCCAAAGGAGATGATATCGCAAAGCAGCTATCTGAATGGGCAATCCAGAAGACAACGGCTGAATGGGATTTGAGGGAGGAGCAGAGGGGGTCGAAGAAGAGAAAAATCTTACCCACCTCAGAAGTTCATGCTTCCAAAATCTCAGCGAGTGCTCTTGTTGATAAGTATGAATTATATAATATTTTTAGTATGTATTTTAGGTGTTTAAGTTAGTTAATTTGGTTTAATTTTGGTTAATTTATAGTTTAAATATTTATATTTGTGTTTTAGGAGTTAATTTAAAGTTTTGGTATTTTTCAGGGTTATTTTGTAAGAAAAAGGACTTAATTGAAAAAAGGCAATAAGTTATTGGCTAAAATTGTGAAATAAGGAAATTAATGCTAGAAAATGTACGTGAAGTCCAATGAGTGTTCAAATGGTCGTGCATTTGGAAGCTTGAATATTTGAGTGGCCGTGCATTTGTTGGTCTAAGGGTTGCTTGGTTGTGCATTTGGAAGCTTTTCTTCTTGCTTGGCCATGTATCTTCTAGTCTTTCTTCTCAAGTGGCCGTGTAGTGAAGGAAAGAGGCATGAGTGGCTGTGTGTTTTATAGCTTTGAAGCATGCTTGACCATGCAACCTCTCTTGGGAAAGCCATGCACGGTAGTGCATGGAAGAATAGGAAATCATAAGTGGCCGTGCACTTCCTTAGGAAAGAATGAACGGTAGTGCATCACACCAAGGCAATTTTTGCTTGGCCGTGCAATATGGACTCCAATGCTACGAAGGATTTCCCGATTAAGAAGAATTCTTTTCCTATTCCAGTTGAGGAAGTTTAGAAGGTTTCTACAAATTATTTTGCCTATAAATAGAAGACTCTAACACCAAAGCAAGATCATCAAGAGGTAGAAGAATTAAATAGTTTTAGTTTTACGTTATTTTTCCATTCTCCTTGTTCTTGTTCAATATTTTCCTTTTTAGCTTTGTTTTAGTTTTAAACATGTTTATGAAGTAGTTTTTCTTCTTTTGATAATGGATACTTAAATCTTTTATTTTCATTGTTATAACTTGATTGAGCTTTAATTTCAATATCAGTTGATTATTTCTTGGTTTTAAAACATATTCTTCTCCTTAATTATGTTCAAATTGATGTTTGGTTTATTAATTCAATAACTAAAAATTGGTTTAGACATAGTTAATGATTTTTATATTCTTGGGTTAACTCTTTAGTGTCAATGCATGATTGTTTTCTTATTTTGAGGTAATTATGTATTGGAATTATTGATTAATACTAAGAGATGAGGAACTAAGAATAAACTGGAGTTGAATTTTCTAAGAGTTTAATGAATGTTTAGGATTTTAACTGGATCTTTATGCTAAGTATTGAGTTGTTCTTAACAAGGAAATTTAATGCTTAAGAAAGATAGTCTTGTTTCAAGGTATCAAGCTTTATTTTTCTTTTCCATAATCACTGGTGTTTCTATTGAATTTAAGTCATTACAATGAAAGTTTAGGTGAATAGTTCCTTTAACAAGAGAATGTCAGTTATTGTTATGTTTTTAATTCATGTTGATTTAATTTTAGTTTTTTTTTGTTTAATTGTTTATTTAGTTTAATTTTTATTTTTAAATCGAAAATGTTTGGGAAACAATCTTATGTTAATTTGATTTATACATAGATATTCTTTTTAACAATCCATGTTCCCTTGGGTACGATATTTGGGGTCTTAATCTATATTTTTCTATATTACTAGCCGATCTAGTATACTTGCTAGACACCGATCACCTGCTCCTCCTACCACTACTTTAGTCACTGCTGCTGCTGTCGCTTTTATCTTTGTGCCTCCACCTTCGGTCATTCCTGCTTCTCATCCACCTATGTCCATTCCAAGACCTGTCGTTCCTCATCCCTTGGCTGAGGGTCAGTGCCCCCTCAGGCAGTTGCAGCTGAGGGATGAATCCAACTCGGAGGAAGAGCAACTATCTCTACGTCGGAGGGGAATAGCTCAGAAAAGCGTAGCTCCAATAGATTAAGCTGCACAAAGGAGGGTTAAAGAGGCAACCTAAAAAAAGGCTGCCAATCTGGTAGCCACGATAGATGCTAGAGTTGGTGCAAGAGGCAAAGAGCCTATCCAAAATGAGTCCATCCATTGAACTGCTAGAAGAACTTTTGATAAGCGGGTGATAAGTGTGAATTATATATTGTTTTTAGTATGTTTTAAGTGTTTTTTATTTAGTTAATTTGGTTTAATTTTGGTTAATTTATAGTTTAAATATTTATAATTGTGTTTTAGGAGTTAATTATAAATTTTGGAGTTTTTTAGGGTTAATTTGTAAGAAAAAGGACTTAAATACAAAAAGGCAAAAAGATTTGGGCAAAAACTATGAATTTAAAAAATTCATGCTATAAAATGTTCGTGGAGTCCAGTGAGTACTTGAGTGGCCGTGCATCTAGGAGTGTTAATTTTTGCTTGGCCGTAGCTGAAGGAAGTTGAAAGGATTGCTTGGCCGTGCATTTGGAAGCTTAAGAATTTAATTGGCCATGCATCTAAGTTTCTCATTGCTTGGCCATGTGTCCCTAGAGCTTAAGTACCGTGCAACCTTTCCTGTGACAAGCCATGCACGACAGTGCATAGAAGAATAAGAGAAGCTTGCTTAGCCGTGCACTTGCTCATGGAATGATGCATGGCAGTGCATCTCAACAAAGAGAAAATCTACTTGGCCGTGTGATTTGGACTCCAATGCTGCGAAGGATTTCCCGATTAAGAAGAATTCTTTTCCTACTTTAATTTAGAAAGTTTAGTTACAACTTGTTTTGCCTATAAATAGAAGACTGAAGCATCAAAGAAGGAGAGATGAATCATCTATTATCAAGAATTTAATAGTTTTTAGTTTTACGCCGTTTTATATTTTCTCTATTTTTATTGTTTTCTTAAAGCTTTGTTTTAATTTTTAAACATGCGTAGTGAGCAGTTTTCTTTAACTTTTGCTAAAGGATACTTAAATACTTAACTTTTATTATTATGACTTAAGCTTGTGCTTAATTTTAATGCAAGTTTTGATTAATTCTTAGTTCTAAAACACAATCTTATCATTATTTAGCTAAAGTTTTGTTGTTAACTTATTTAATTATTGGTTAATAATTGACTTTTAGTTTGATCATTGATATGCATGTTCTTAGGTTAGTTTACTTATGTTAATGCATGATTATATTCTTCATTAGATATAATTTTGTGTTAATTAAGGTAATTTAGTATTAAGAAAGGTGTAACTAAGAATAGATGAAAGTTAAATTTACTTGAAAAATAATTTAATAGACTTCTAGGGGGTTTAACTCCAATCTTTATGTTAAGTGTTGGATTGTTCTTAGTAAGAGAATTTTAATGCTTGGAATGATAATCTTGAGTCAAGATATTTGGTTTTATTTATCTGAGTTCTTCATAATCACTTGTGTTTCTCTTTTAATTAAGTCATAATAATATTGGTTAAGGTGGATAGTCCTTTAGTGAAAGTTGCTTTTTAATATTAATTTTTGCCTCATTTGATTACTTGCTTTTATTTCAAATTGTTTCAACTGTTTTACTTTATTTTCAAGTTTTAAAGTTTTTTTTTTAGTTTTTAAGCTTCAACATCACAACTTTGGGATTTCTTTTCTATCTTTTACATATAAATTTTGTTTTAAAATTCAAATCATTCATACAAACACAGGTTTCCCTTGGGTTCAATATTAGAGGGTCATAATTATATTTTTCTATATTACTAGCCGATCTAGTACACTTGCTAGAAATCGGTAAGCAGGCTGCGTCACTGAAAGATATCTTGAAATATCAATTTGGCGATAATTGGTCTGTAAATAATAGGGCGGTATCCAGCTTTGTCTGCCAGGGTCTTCTTCAAAAGAATGACTTCAAGGAGATGGCAGAGCCCAACACACTCGTCGAGAGTGTAGCCTTTTCCAGTAGCAGAGCTTAGAGGTAATGCTAGTGTCTTTCTTTTTCCATTTAAATGAATTCGACTTGTACCTCCTCCTTTCTTCTACCTCTTTAACTGAATGACATCCCTTTTTTTAGTTAATAAAAAGGGATTTGTGTTTGTACGATATGGTTGCATTCTCCTGATCGAAATGGGAAGATGTCGTCCGACAGAGGAGGAAAGCATATGCCAAATATGATGCAGCAAAGAAAGAGTCCCTCCTCGCTTAATCAGAGGTGGAAAAGCTAAAGAGGGAAGTCGCCCATCTCGCACAAGACCTGAAAATTTGGCAGAATAAGGTCGACCACCTGAAAAGGAATATAACCCGTCTGACTGCTGATAGTGCTTTATTCAAAAAATTTAAAGAGGAGGCAGCCAAATTAAAGGGTGAATGCACATATCTATCTACCGAGTGCATCAAAGCCAACGCAAATAGAGACAAGGCTTTGTCAAAGCACAACCTTTTTCAGGGCGAGCGAGATTCATTGCAGACCACCTTGGCAGAAAAAGAGGCAGCATGAGATAAAAAGCTTGTGGATGAACTCACCACCCAGAGAGAGGAGCTTCTAGATCAGTTAAGAGAGGCTCAAGGAAGGCTATTGAATCGGTTGATTTATACAGCCGAGCAACACTTCCTTGAGGCTGACCTTAACTGGATAGAGGACTCAGGGAGTCTGCTCGACCCTCCTTCAAGCGACAATGAAGAGGAGGCTCTCCAAGACCCCACGTCATCCTAACCGTACCCTGGCATACTAATTGAGCCTGAGGCCACTATCTCCTTGCCAACAGAATATGTTCCTGTGGTGGCTGCGGAGTCTTCCCAACCTTCAACTACGGTGGAGGGTACCGCCTGTTGCTAATCCGATCGTGAATCCTGTTACAAATTTGATCGAGGCTCTTGCTGCTGTAGAAATTGTAGAAATAAAAACTTAGGTTTTTCATTTCTTTATAATGTTTGTAGTGATTTTTGTAACTTGTAAATTTATCAAATGAATGTAATGAACTTCTTTTCTAGTTGTGACTTCTTGTGTTTTGTTATTTTTTTAACACCTAATCAAGTAGGATATTTCCTGAATTTGAGAACATTTTATAAGCTTTGCAGTCGATGACTTAGAACACGTGATCAATCGGTTTGATCTTATTAGGAGAATATAACTAATCAATCTGGTGTTAGTTATGACTTAAATTTTAGATGCATGATGTCAAGCGTAGCAAATGACTTTTTAGTCCCGCATTCATTTGGAGTATTATTTGATCGGATATCAAAATCAGTTGGTCGAAGGGAAAGTCAAGCATAGAGAATGGCCTTTTAGTCTTGTATTTACTTGAAATTTTGGTGAGCGATTTCGTACATTGAATATCCAGGAGAGATTATTAACTCAATTTTTGACCTTTACATTTTAGGTTCGGGTTGACGTCGAACCTAGTGAATGAGTCAATAGAGATTAAATGGAGGCATCTCATATTTTTGGTTCGAGAATGACATCGAACCTAGTGACGAGCTTAGACTGGAAAAAAGCTTTCGTATTTTAGGCTTGGAATGAACATCGAGCTTAACGAATGAGCTGTATAGATCGTAACCAGACCTGAAGTTAGACGGAGTCTTCAGCTTTCGTATTTTAGGCTCGAAATAGATGTTGAGCCTAGCGAATAAGCTGTACTATTTTTGATACATTGATTGGGATGAAACATCAATCGAAATTAAGCGAACAATCTTAGATGGCTGAGATAGATACATCGATCAGAATGTAACATTGATCGGAATCACTAAGATCATCGATCGAAATTAATAGCGTCGATCAAGATTTTCATTGATTGGAATAAAACAGATAACCTGCAAATGAATATCAAACCTAACAAAAAAGTCGCTATAAACATACATTTTTTGAAGATGGAAAATAATTTCTTTATTGATTCAAATTTTGGTACAAGATTGCACATGGTACTTCTTGAGTACTTCGATGTTTCAATTTCTGAAAATATCCAACCCTTCTAGGGTTCTGAGCCTATATATACTGGAGTTTAGAACTTTAGAGATTTCATAGGGACCTTCCCAATTTGGCATTAGCTTCCTAACTCTAGCATTTTCTGTGCCTATATCTGCCTTTTTGAGCACCAAATCACCCACGTTGAAGGCTCTTGGACTCACTTTCGTGTTGTGGTATCTACCAACCCTTTGTTTGTAGACAACGATTTTGGCATAGGCATCTTCTTTTCTTTTTTTTACCAGGTCCAGATCTTGGCATCTATCCTGGATGTTCATCCGATCGGAGTAAAATATGAACCAATAGGATGAGAGGTCGATCTCTACAGGTATCATTGCCTCAAAGCCATATATAAGAGAAAATAGCATTTGATGAGTGCCAACTTTTAGAGAGGTCCTATAAGACCATAGGATATTTTACAGCTTTTCAGTCCAGTTACCTTTTACCTCGCCCAGTCATTTCTTTAGCCCTTCAAAAAGTGTTCGATTGGAGATCTCGATCATCCTATTGCTCTGTGGATGGGTGACTGAGGTAAACTTAAGGATGATATTGAGGTCTCAGTAAAAGTTTCTGAAGATGAAACTATCGAACTGCTTGCCATTATCTGTAATAAAGATATTAGGTAAGCCATACCTATAAATGATGTCCTTCTATGCAAAATTTCTGACCCTCTCTGCCGGGATTATCGCTAGAGGCTCTGCCTTGATCCATTTGAAGAAGTGGTCGACGGCTATAATAAGGAACTCCATTTATTTTTTACCTTGGAAAAAGGGTCCTAGGATGTCCAGGCTTCATTGGTCAAATGACTAAGAAATCCCGATCAGCCGTTAGTTTGTTGTCGGTCGTCTAATGACTCTTCCATGGATTTGGCATTGTTAGCATCTTCTTACTTTTTTCTAGGCATCTTTGAAGATACTTGGCCAAAAATATCCGGTTTGGAGTACTTTTCTCGCTATGGCCCTACCAGCTTCATGTGCACCACAAATGCCTTCATGGATTAGGATGTAGTCTCCTTTCTCCTACGTCACGTATTTGAGTTAAGGGTGACTGAAAGCTTTTTTGTACAGATTACCATTAATAATAGAATAATTCAGGGTTTTATAATGGCTACAAGTATTTTAGGGTGCCTATAGTTCATTTATGATGTTATTTTGAGCATTTGAGATCAAAAAATTAGGGTTTTGATAAGTGAAAATTTTGGCCATGTTAATTAGGTATTCAAGGAGAAGAATAAGTTTTCAAGGCAAAGGAAAAGAAAAAGAAATTCTAGGCAAGCTTGAGCCAAGAGAAAAGGTTAGTGACTAATAAATTCTTCTATTTTCCTTAATTTTGCATGATTTTTCTTTATGTAACTTAGGAAAATATTAGGAAAAATATATATAATTGAAATTGATATTAGAATATTAAAATAGGACCTTGAATAAGCCTATTAGGAAGTTTAATTAAATTTAAAAGCATGTGTAAGGTTGAATATCTTTGTTGGCCAAATGATGTTCCAAAAGAAATTAATGTGTATATTATGTATTTTGATGAAATTAATCCATAAAATGATTATAGAAATGAAATAATATATTTATGAATTTTTGTAGAATTTATGAAAATTAATTGTAAATTTTTTAGAAGAAATTTGGTTTTGTGCAAAATAAAATTATTGAATTATTGTGAGATAATTCATTAAATAAGTGAAAAATGATGAATTATTAACTGTGCAAAAATTATTGAAAAAGTTGACTGACAATGTACTGAATTGAAAAAGTAATTAAAATTGTTAAAAATCTAAAAAATAATTTGAAATTAAGTAAATTATAGCCCTTAGTAATAGTCAGATGGTCAAAATCTAGCTCAGGATATGATTGGCTAGCCATAAGAATATTTATACCGCGATACAAATCATGACGACTTGCTTTGCTATGGTAGGATCACTAATTTTCTGTATTATCTGTCTGTTCTGATATTTGCTTTGTGAGAAATGATCCTTAAGGGTCATTTCTCAATCTATATGTGGTCCTGTGAGGTCTACGTTCTATGTATCCGGTCTAAAAATTTCTGTCAAAATTGTACTAGGGGCATTGTGATAAGAATAACTTAAAAGTATAAAAAAAAAAGACAAAAGTAAAGTTTAAAGTAAAAATGACCTAATTGAAAAGAAAAAAAAGTTTAGGGATAAAACGATAATTTTTTCAAAAAGTGTACTTAATGAGTAAAAGTAATTAGAAAATGATTAAAAAGGATAAAATGGTAATTTAATAACCAAACAGTCCAAAAATAAATTTTTGTAAAGTTCAAGGACTAAAATATAATTTTTCATAGAAAGTTAAAATAAAGACCATTAATTGTTTTATATGCCAAAAGTTAATTGAAAAGTAAAAATAAGAAAATTAATGGCAATTTTATAATTAAAGTGTGAAAATGATATTTTTTGTAATAAAATAAAAAAAAATTAAGGACTAAAGTAAAAAGTCTACCAAAATTTTAGTATTGAATTAAAAAGACTATTAAAAATATTGAAAAGTGCTTTTTGATAAGAAAAATTGGTAATTTTGCATAATTAGTATAATTATGCATATTGAAAAATAATATAATTTTTAGTCACCATTGGGCATATTTAATACTCAGCACGTAGGATTTACTGTGTGCAGGTATAGAAGATGAGCTGGACCAACAGTACACTTGGGTGAATAATTTTGAAGGAATAGAAGCTATTTATTTTGTATTGGCATGTATAATTTTGTAATAGTTAAAGTAAAAGAATCGATCTGTATTGATATAATGACTGTATATATATAAATATATGGTGGGCTAGTATGGATGGTCTATGTATGATTGAAATGAAATTGAGTACGTGGATGAAATGTATATATTGTTTTTAAATTATTGTGCCCTGAGTGACTGTGAAAATTGTTCGTATTTTAGGGGACTAGTTAAGTTTATAGCCGTTATGTTGCCGAATTTTGTAAAATAAAAAGAAAAATTTGACAGTTATAGGTCAGCGCCAAGCCAGACTTATGACATAAATAATGAATAAGCATTAATAAATAAGGATTTGTGTGGTTAAGAATATGATGTTTAAGTTAAGAAAGGAAAAAAAATCGGTTAATCGTTTAAATCAGTAAAATCGTTATAGTAAGGGTGTTACAAAGGTGAACCCTATGAATTTGATAAATGTATATGCTATGCTTTAAAGGTTACATGAATACTTCAAGGGGGGTAAGAACTAAAGTATATAAACACATTAGTAATGAATGCCATAGTGTAGCCTATAGGACCTTATATAATAAATAAGTAGTTGAATAAGTAACGAACGAGATAGGCATGTGATAGATCAAATTGATTAAAGATTTTTGTGAGGTGTAATAGCTGAGTATAATAGAATTGTTGAACAATGTTTTACAAAATTAAGTCCATATAAGCTATTGTGGATATTTGATTGTTATATGTCTTATTGCATGTCCATATGTGTGTAAGCTATCGACGACTTATGTGAAAGGTCATCTTCATGATTTATGTTTTTCACTAAGCTTTAAGCTTAATACGAGTGTTTATCCATATAGATACAAGAAGTTAGAATCTATTTTGGGTGGACAAGAAATGCTGCCACTAGGCCAACTTGAGAGATAGAAGTAATCAAAGTATGAAGTTATATTTTATTTTTGTCCTTTTAATCTTTATATTGTGCTAAGTAAAACATAATATAAAAAAAGTGTAATGGTTATGTAACGTATCCAAGAGCATTGTTTATATAGTTCTCATTTTATATTCATGTATGTATATGGATAAACAACATGAACTAAAACGACAATGGTACAAACAGTTTGATAATATGTAGAATAGTATATAAAATATCAAGTAACAGGAGATTCTAGACTAGTCCTTACACATGTAAATCAGGACTCTATAATCGGTGCATCACTAGAAAATAAATAGTGAAGCAAGAAACCTAATTAACGAAGTGCAATCAAAAGACCCACAATATATGCAACTAAAGAAAATTAACAATTCGGTTCAAAAAAAAAGAAAGTAAACTAAAACAAGAAATTAGGGACTTATGTTTCTTAATAACAAAGGTATTTGTTCCTTTAATCAAGTAAAGAAATCCTTAATATTTGTTTCCTTCATTAATCAGAAAAACTCAGTTAATCACAATCAAAAGATTAACCATACACAAGATTTAAGAGTGTGTTTACTTACAGAAAACAATTTTCTACTTTCTATTTTCTTAGAAAATTAAAGTATTTATTTTCTGTAGAAAATTTAAAAAACGCGTTCATTTATCAATAAATGAAAAATTGAATTATTTATTTTTTGTATAGATGTATGTGTATATATATGTACACACACACACATATGCATATATATGTACATATATATGTATGTGTATATATATACATACATACACATATATACATGTATATGTATATGTATGTGTATGTATGTATGTACATGTATGTATGTATGTGTGGGTGTGTATGTATGTATGTATGTATGTATGTGTGGGTGTGTATGTATGTATGTATGCATGCATGCATGCACATACATACACATGTATATGTATGTGTATGGATGTACACACACACACACACACACACACACACACACATATATATGTATATGTGTGTGTGTATGTATGTTTGTAGGTACATACATACATATGCACATGTATGTGTATGTATGTACATACATACATACATACATACATACATATATATATGTGTGTGTGTGTGTGTGTGTAAATACATATGCATATGTGTATGTATGTACATACATGTATATGTATATGTATATGTATATGTGCACATATATATACATACATATACATATGTATGTATAAATATACATATGCATATATATGTGTATGTGTATGTATGTACGTACATATATATACATATCCATACGTGCGTATGTATGCATATATACATACATATATGTATATATATGTATGTATGTACGTATGTGTGTATACATATATATGTCTATATATGTGTGTGTATTAAGATTATTCAGAAAATTTAGAAAACATCTTTTATTAGTTTTTCAATCTCTTCTTTATTTTGAAAAATTGAAAAATTCATTTTCTGTTTTCTATTTTAGAAAACTGACCAAAATAAACATAATCTCTATTTTCTATTTTCTGTGAAAAATTTTTCTGAAAAACTGGAACAGTTTTCTGTAAGTGAACAAGCCCTAAATTTCTTTATCTCCTTTTGGAACTTTTAATCAAACGCAAAAAGTGCAAGAAAGAAGAATACACATTTATGTCCTAAAGAGTAAAGCCATTAAAAAAAAAAAGAAAAAGCAGAAAGAGAAAGATTATTTATTTGTAGGATTGAGTTGTGGAAGGCTTGCGTGGGAGACTAAATACCATCTCGTAAAAGGCATTGCAGGTGGTTGGCGACGAAGGTTCTGCCGGCAGCCTGACAAGGGAGCTTTAACGTTGGTTTGTGGGAGGTAGATCGCGAAACGGAAGAAGGAGGATTTGCCATTTTCCAGCTCAGGTCCTATATATATATATATATATATAAGGAGTAAGGTTCGAATTGAAATTTTTTCAATGCATTGAAAACAATTTTTATTGCTAAATGGTCTCCAAATAGACTAGAAAATTATTTTAATACAAACATAACTTCTATTTTTTTTTTTCAGAAACCTTTCATGAAAAACAACTCTAATTTCGCATATTAATATTTAAATTTTCTATAAATAAATATACCTTAAATGTTTTATTACCATTTAGAGGTATTTAACAAAAATGTGGCGAATTGAAGAGAATAGTATCAATTAGGTCATTTTAAACATGAGATCGCAATGCTAGTCCTTACTCATTGAGCTGAACTTTTTAAGATTAATGAAGAAGGTTACTCTTTTCGATAGGTCATGTACCAGTGCTTTTTTATATAGGGATAAGTATAGATCGGTTAATCAGTTTATGAACAAAAAAATTAACCAATCTATTAATATTTTTTTTTTTAAATCACTAATAGTTAACCAGTCTATTACATTCGGTTAACCAGTCCATCGATTTCAATTTTTCGATTTGATTAATCAATATTTTTTGGTTAACCATTAAAATTTATAATATAAAATTATATAAAATAATTAGATAAAATTCAATTCAATTTCAAATGTGTAAATAATTTAATATAAAAATTACGAAACAAATATAATATATTAACCAAAATTCATGTTCTATAAAATTAATAGCTAATATTATAAAATAAATTTGATATTTATTGAAAATTACTATGTTTGATTTTAAGATAAATAAATTTTTTAATAATATTAAATGCTATAACATAAACTCTAAAAAATAAAAGAAAATGTAATTAAATGCTATTAAGTAAAATGTAAATACTAATATATGATAAAAAATAATATATATAAAAATTAATCGTATACTATATATAAATATTACTATATAATTAAAGAAAATAACATAATATAAATTTAATTTAAAATATTATATAAATTTTATAGAAAAATACAAAAAATTAAAATTTAAAAATTTAAATATAATCATTAACAAAACATATAAAAATTAAAAATCACAATCAAATTTATCGGATCGATTCACTGTAAAAATTAATTTAATTTCAAATTAATTTTACGATTAATCATATTTTCAATTTTTTTTGCTCACCCCTACTTTTATCCAAGTTATTATTAATTCTCACGTAGAGTTTAGGCACACCATTGGATCAAACTTTAATTATCGAATGTACACCATCGGATCAAACTTTAATTATCGAATGTATCTTGATGCTTGCAATTGTACACCATTGGATCAAACTTTAATACTATTTCATTCTTGAAAAGTCCTCGTACAACAAATTTAAAATTTTAATGCAACTTGAATTATTATGCTTAAACTAATTATATTTCGAAACATATAGCTAGCTCAGTTGATTCAGTATAACCAATTTTCACCATAAAAAACCGAACCAAATAAACAGACCAAAATAACTGAACTATAATAACTGAATTGTTCCTGTTCGTGATTCAATTCAATTTTGCTCACCCCTAGTTAAAACAACATAATTTTTCGATTCTACTTATATTTTTAATAAATTAAATACTCTATTTATTATTGGGAGAAAAGTACATTTTGAGCAAAGAAAAATACTGTTCATGATTAAATAAGAGTACATTACAATGCCCAGAGGCTGCATTCTTCCTTAATTTCACAAATAAAGGTAATTCTACACACAAGGATTTATATAAAAAAATACACAGCACCAAGCAATCAATATAAAATCTAACTTCTCACATATTTGACATAACATTACCCGGGATGAGACCACAACTTAAGCCAACGGATTATACAACCTGACCAAACAGCCTCTTGCGGATCTGCACCCATAAGGAAACATGCTTTTAGTCACTCACACACTAAAGTTATACAAAAACTAAGATTCAAGCATGTTAGGCAACTCGGGTATTGTTTCAGATTTTATGAAAGTCAATATGCAGTGAACTGTTCCAGCCCTTCAATATGAGAATAACATGATTTAGGCAATTTGATTAGGCATCGCAAAAGTTGCTAAAATTCAACTATTTGCTATCAAAGAGCCAAGTGCTGCTATAATTGTAAGCACGTATAGAATTATTATGTGTTCCCGTATGTAATGCAGCTGTCATTTGTACAAAACATTTAAATGAAATGGCAACTAGAAAGAGCAACTAACTTAACATTCAGAAGAGACATGAAGAATACCAGCCAAACAACCATAAACCACCAGTGGATGGGGAAAAATATGCTGTACATTAGATTATTGAGTACAAATGGATAGGAGGAAGATACAAAATCAAATGAATGGATATAACAGTCGAACTAAATATGGAAAAGAACATGTTGAAGCTTTTTGAATGTTAGGACATAGGACAAAACAAATAAATAAAAGCAAAAACCCTTCAAGTGGATGATCATCTTAAAGACTACGTCTACCTTATTTCTTTGATAATGTAAACTTCACAGATTTAAAGATTTAAGTGCCAATTGTTTACTTAATCACCAAAAGTTATCTTTTCATAGGATTCTCCAGCTATAGCAAAGAAAACTCATTTAAGCAGTTCATTCTTCGAAGAACAGGCCTACTTTTCTGGAATAGGCCAGAATTGTTAAAGGATGTTGAGTTGGACTTTATAAAAAAATCCTAATATTGCAAAAATCATGACACATTCAGCCTAAAAGACCCCATCAACACCAATGACATGTCAATATTAATTACCGTCCCAATTCTGAATCAATATGTTAAAGCTTAGATGGCATGCTCCTACGCCTCTTCATGGCCTACAAACTCACATCCACACAATCCTTCATGTCAAAATAGACCCATTGACCCTTAAAAACATACCTAAAAAATGTGTTCTTGGGCACATGGCTTAATTCTTTTAACCTTTTCCCTCACAATGTGAACATGAGTGTTACAAATGCAAGGATAAAGTCTTGAGTGGATAAATGGGATAATCTAATTTAATAGACTGAGCAAAGCGATATGCGTAGTACATTTTACAGCTAGATTAATTTTGGTATTTAGTCTTTCATTTTTATGGAAACTTAGTTGAACATAGGTCTTGAATCTTTCAAGCCGTTTGATCAAGGCAATTGGACAAAAGAGTGTAAGGTAATGGTGCTTCCCCAATTACATGAAAGGTAATGGTTCTTCTGTCCCATTTTGTGGACAAAGAAGGAAGAAATATAGCAGAAATACAAGAAGAAAACAGTATGCTTGAAAGAGCAAGTGGTGAAGATAAAAATTTGAGGTTTATCTTTTAATTATTTATGTTTGGTTTCGCAGATTTGGAAGAGACATAGAAGTGATATTAATAAATGAGGTGCCTAGACAATGAGATAGCAATGGCAAGGAATCTAGTTTCAAGACATATTTTAAAACAATGGACTCTGTTAAACTTGCACCAGGAACAAAAATCTAGTGCTTTGGAAAATGTGAAAAGTTGAAATATGTAAAATCAAAATCATTTTATAATCTCCATTCAGCTATTCTGTAAAAATCGTAAAACAACACAAAAAACAAAAAATAGTTTTTTCAAATAAACCTTGTAAGGAAAAATGAAAAAGCATATATCTGCTGCTAATTTGAAAAATTATGACTTACATGTAAAAGTCACAATGGATAGTTCGGGTAGTATGGAGCAAGGAGATGAGGTATGCAACTAAAATACTGAATAATAGAGGATGATGCATCAAAGGAAGGGAAGCAAATTTCCTTTTTAATTTTCAATTCCAGACTTCAACAGTTAACTAAGAGCTACTTGCCATAGTTTTTACAATTGTTATAAGCATGAATTCTTCTCTGCGAGAGATTCCAGCTCCACTTGCAGAAGCTAGAGGTTTTAAACCAGATAGTAAAAGGGCTAAAAGCCGATCCTAATGATGTTGTGAGACAATGAAGAGACGACATATGATAGTATCACCCAGTAAGAAAACAGAAATCAGAAGCAGAAGCTATTTATGGGAGAGAACAGGATTTTGCAGATAGTTCACATAAAGAAAATAGGATAGAAGCTTGAGGGTCTGTTCAGGGAAATGACTGGCATTGATGTGGAGAAAGATGTGTAGAACGATCTTCATATTTCAAGAGATAAATAATGTGCAATTCTATCAAACGACTTCCCTGCTCCACATTCTGGTTCTATTCGATCACTCCAAGCCATTAGCTGATAAGTTGCTTTGATTCTTCAAGAAGCAATGGCTTGTTCTTGCAAAAAGATTTTGAAACAATCAGACATCTTAGCTCCAAGCCATTAGCTGATAAGTTGTTTTGATTCTTCAAGAAGCAATGGCTTGTTCTTCCAACAAGATTTTGATGCAATCAGACATCTTACTTGGGGACCAGAGAATTAGAGAAGGAAGAAGCACACGAGGATGATTGAAATTGGAGAATGTAACAACTGGAAATATAAGAAAATTCCTAAGAAAAAAAAATCTGCTTTAGGGGGTAGTACGAACAAATTAAGGAAGGTAATAACTGGAAATATAACATCTACTTTTAGATAAGTATGCTCAGGAACCCCTTTTATATGGTATGGAGGAAAGGCAGTGAGTTGCTGACAACCATAAGCACAACAATGAGGTAGCAATGTAATATTAACGAACAAAAACAAACAGCACTAGCACCATAACATCAGTTTAAGTAGAGCATACCTCAGGAAGCTTTTTACGGAATGCAAGATCCAACCGTGCATCGAGGGTATTCTCACATACAATTTTCCCATCTCGAGAAGCCAGCACCACTCCTCCAGAGCTGAAGTATTAAAACCCAAAAGAAAAAGAAAACTCAAAAACACATATTTCACAGAACAAAGGAGAATTTTTTATGACACTGAAATGTGATTGATTTCAAGCCCTATCAGCAAGCTATTCTACAATTAACCATATAAAATGCAATGCTGGAACTCCTTAGAAAATTATAAAAGTGTCAGGTAAGCATCTTGTCCACCATAAATTTAAAAGAAACCCAGCCCAAACAATAGCTAATTTTCTTATATTCTCATACAAACAGCAAATGATACACAACTAACTACATCCATTAGGATAAAATGGTGAAATTACCAGTAAAGACCATGAGCATTATGGTGGCTAGGAGCTGGTGGAAGGTAGACATTTTTGTCAACTAGGATTTCAGGTTCATGAACATTTACTTTCTCTGTATATTCCTGCTTTGCTGAATCTAGGATAGACTCCACCAAATGCAGGTCATCTTTCCGGCAGCGCAACAAGACAGCAGACTCCTTCAGGCTGACCAAACTCTGCCATGGGAAAAAAATAATAATAAAGAGAGAGAGAGAGATGATGCTAAAATTCATGTTTGCAAATATGAGATTGTTATTATGAAACACATTCTGATATGGCATTAACAATAAATGAAAATGAAATACAAACATAAAACCAACAGTTTATCTTCAAGCACCAGAGTGATTGCAATACTAAACTATGAACCACCTAAAGATTTAAAAATCTGGTTATCATGATGATGTTGGATTGCTAGGGATATCAACATCAGTGTCTATAGAAAAGAACAATTTTTATTTATTGAAATGGTTTCATATAAATCTATCCATCCATTAAGAAGATTAGGAAAAAAAACAAACTAGTTTAATACAGACCTGAACTGTCAAATCTTTCAGAAGCTTTTTGTCCAAGTGATGATCTTGGCTGACTTTCAGAAGATCCTTCGCTGCAGCCTCTTTCATGGCATTAACCAAGTCATCTTGGGCTTGAAGAACTTTTATCCGTGAAGCATTAAGCTGCATTGAATACTCACTGCCAAAAGACCAATTTCATAAAAACTTCATCTAAACCATTCTTGGTGAAAATTGAGTAGCCTACTATTATGTGAAAAATCAAACTGACAGCAGAGGAGTAGACTGGCATACATTATTGTAGCAAATTCCAGAAATTTCAAACTCCATATCTACTTAGTATTCAACTATACCATCTACTAACTGAATCATGTTTTTATAAGATTCATAATGACGTAGCAGAAGAGCATCTGTATCTCCCAATTGATTAGTTTCAAAAATTTATGGGTCGAAGACCTCAAAAATTGACTATAAAATTAAAAAAAAAAATTGAAGCCATCGGTTTCAATACTATAAGAATATCCCTAATTTGCTGATAATGTACCGAGTGATCGATCTAAAACTCATCCCTAGAACTCAATTTTAAACACAATGAATCCATACCCTATCCTTGGAAACAGAAGAAGAAGCAGAACAACGACGACAAGTAAACAACACAACAAGCAGAAAGTAGAGATAAATTACATCTTCTTTCGAACTTCGACTTGCTTCTCTTTGCGCTCATACTCTTGTCTGATCTTCTTCTTTTCTGCTTCTACAAGCTGCAACTTCTCAATATTGAATTCCTAGCAAAATTTCAAATTAAATCAAATCAATACGCTAAAAATCAAATTAATTCTATAGCCAGCATAAAAGTAAGAACATATAAACCAAATAAAAATAAAAAAAGATCCAATAATCCAATGAGAAACGAGACATCAGACATTCGACAAAAACATAAATTGTTGGGATAATGAGAATAGAGGTTACTTCTTCAGCAGAAACGGAGATCTCGTTGGCCTTTTCTTCCGCTTCCTGGCGGATAAATCGGACCATCTGCTGGATCTGCTTGGAGACGTCTGCATCGTTCATTTTTGCCAATTGATGAAGGAGAAGGATCCGGAAGACGGACACAGAAACTGAAGCACAAAACCAGAAGCACGAAAGAGAGGGGAGAGTTAGCGAAATAACAAAGAATTGTGTTAAATTCTGTGAGACGATGAAAAAATAAAATAAAATAAAATAGAATAAGGTTACTTTTTGCCATTTGACTTTTCTTTTCATTAAATTTTTTAAAGATTTGTGTTAAATTAATTAAATCTAATGGTTCAAATATATATCTAAAAAAAAATATTTTTTTAACTCGACTAAGATATTCCGGCCGCTTCAACTATGCATTTAAATGGAGTATGGTTCTTGTTTTTAAACTTCTCAACTTTTCTTATTTTGTATAAACTTTTTGAACCATAAAATCCTACTTCTATTACTAGTCATGATAAAATGAATAAAGTTACTTACCTTTATATTCTCATCGATTGAAAAAAAAAAAAAAAAGAAGCAAACTATGCAAACCTTCTCAACCATATGCAAAATAATTGAAGGGAAGTATTACATTCTGATTCTTTCTCATTTAAACATGAACCATTTTATCCTCATCTTTCCTCAAAATTTTGAAAGACATTGATACTAAATATAATAACGCCCTGCTTTCCAAATCCCATGCATAATTTAATTGTTGAGTTATTTTGCATGGATGAAAAAGATAGTTTGTTAAATCGAGATAGTAATTTAGAGAGGAAAGATTGCTCATCAGACAACGACAATGAAAGCTACAGTCAATTTGAGTACTTCATTGAGCAAGGTTCTACTCCAGGGATTTTTTTTTTCAAAAGTGAATAATTTGTTCAAATTTCATAAAGAACATCCCAAGCTGAAAGGATTTAGCATTTATAAGAAATCAGTAACAAAGTGTCACAAAGAGTATCACAAATATTAAACCCTTAGTTATGACAAAGGAAAAAAAATAAAGCTCAATACACGTTTTAAAAGATTAATTGCCCCGTAAAGGTCAATGCTATTTTAAAGGATAATGGAACATGGGAGGTTTCATCGGTTGTTTCACCATACAATCATGAATTGTTTCCTAATATGTCAAGGTTGATAAGTGGCTATAAGGTTGTTAAGAATAACATCAAAAGGATGTTCAAGATGCAAAATTTTGCTGGAAACAAGCCCATCAAACCGTACTTAGCTGGGTCGATATAAAGTTGGCGGCCTAGATAAGATGAGTTGCTTAATAAAGGATTGTCACAACAACATTAATTATAGAGGGATGTTACTACACGGTGAAGGTGATACAGAGTCTATGAAAAAAATGTTTACCATGATGCAAGTCAATGATCCAAAAAAATTTCTACTCAATTGACTTAGATGAAGAATTCAAATTGACCAATGTCTTATGGGTGCATCCTAGGTGTAAAGCAACATATAGGGAATTTCACGATATTATTAGCTTTAACACTATATACCTGGTCAACAAGTATAAGCTACCTTTTGCAACTACAGTCGGTGTTAACCACCATAACTAATCAACTCTATTCGATTGTGCTTTAGTTACACATGAAGATACAGACACAATATTCAAGTGGCTGTTTAAAATGAGGCTATCAATGATTGGTGATATTCATCCTAAATGCATATTAACTGATTAATCTGACGCGATTAGAAAGGCAATTAGGGAAGTTATGCCTAATACCATACATAGATTTAATCTATGGCGTATCCTTTGCAAGGTGTTTAAGACGTTGTTGCAGACTTTAGGAATGCTTGGGATGATTTCAAGAGATTGGCTTATGATAGCTTAACAACTGACATTTTTGAGAAAAATTGGCAAACTTTCATAACCAAATACAACTTAAAAGGTAAACAATATAACCAATGAAGCTATACGGGGAAAGGAAGTTTTTGGCCTTTATGTATTTCAATAATTCATTTTGGCAAGTATGGAATACTTAGATACTATGGCAAGAAAAAATGGAAAAAAAAACTAATTTAGTACTTATTTATGATGAATGGCATTTTTTAATTGTGATGTTGATTGCTTGTTTAATACATTGCATTAGTTGCTTAAAAGGCATGTTATCTACACAACAGAGGGAGAGTATGCACGCATACTTATATGGGTTCATAATACTTTAACAGATAAATTATGTACTGCTTCTATTTTGCATTTACCTAATTTTTCTAAAACTTTTAAGATTGAATGTTATGCTTTTGGGATAACATATTTCAGTGAGAAGTTAAGTGGGCTAGTGTTGAACTATTCCACCTATAATAAAAAGCTTTATGCATTGGTGAGAGCTCTTAAGGTGTGGAAGCATTACTTGCTGCCTAAGGAATTCGTGATATATAGTGATCACTAGTCTCTTAAGTATTTGAAGGGACAGGATAAATTGAGGAAAAGGCATAAAGGTTGGGTGGAAGTTTTGGAGACAGTTCTATATGTGATCAAGTACAAGCAAGGTAAAGTAAATGTTATGGCTGATGCACCATCTAGAAGGTATGTTTTAATTTCTATGCTTACTTTTAAGTTACATAGATTTAAGCATTTGAAGGAATTGTATGTGGGTGATGTTGATTTTGTTATTGTGTATCAAGCTTGTGAACATGCTGCATTTGAAAAGTACTATAGATATGAAGGATATCTTTTCAGCGAAAAAATAACTTTGTATTCCTACATGTTCTATCAGGGAGTTACTTGTTAAGAAATCACATAGTGGAGGGTTAATGGGGCATTTTGGTGTGTAAAAGACATTAGACATGCTTAGTGAATATTTCTATTAGCCAAACATGAGAAGAGATGTAGAAAGAATTTATGCCAAGTGCATTATATGTAAGCAAGCCAAGTTTAAATCTATGCCTCATAGACTGATATTTCAATGGATTTTATTTTGGGTTTACCTAAGACTAGAAAAGGTAGAGATAACATATTTGTTGTAGTGGATAGATTTAGTAAAATGACCCATTTAATTGCTTGCCATAAAATAAATGATGCAATAAACATTACTGAGCTATTTTTTAAAGAGATGGTTCGACTTCATGGAGTGCCAAGAACCATTATTTCTGATAGTGATGCCAAGTTCTTAAGTCATTTTTGGAGAGTTTTATGGGAAAAGTTAGGTACTAAGTTTTTATTTTCTATTAAATGCCATCTACAAATTGATGGGTAAATTGAAGTCATAAATAGGACTTTAAAAACCATATTGCGTGCCATTATTGGAAAGAATTTGAAAACTTAGGAAGATTGTTTGCCATTCATTGAATTTGCATATAATCATGCTAAACATTCTTCTATCGGTTATTCCATTTGAAATTGTGTATAATTTTAATCTATTAAGTGTTTTGGATTTGATGCCTTTACCTTTGAATACGCTTGCTAGTTTAGATGGCAAAAAGAAGGTTGATTTGGTTAAAACAATACATAAGAAAGCTCGGGAAAAGATTGAGAAGAGGAATCTCATGTATGAACAAAAGGCTAATAAAGCGAGAAAGCAAATTATCTTTAAACCAGGAGATTGGGTTTGGGTGCATATGCAAAAAGAAAGGTTTCCACAACAAAAGAAGTCAAAACTTGATGCAAGGGGTGATGGACCATTTTAAGTGTTGGAACGCATCATTGACAATGCATATAAGATTGACTTGCCTGGTGAGTATAATGTTAGTACTACATTTAATTTTTTTGATTTATTCCCTTTTGACTTTAATTCAGATTTGAGGATGAATCTTTTTGAAGATGGAGGGGATAATGCAAGTACAACTAAGGAAAATCAAATAAGGAATAAGTTCAAGGATGAGCTGGCATTACTAGAAGGTCCAATAACAAGGTCACGAGCTAAAAAGTTCAAGGAAGCACTAAATACATACTTGGGCCGAATTGTGAAAGTTATGGAGAGCCAAGAGGGAGTTGGGCCAAAAGGCATAAAGACCAACTCAATGGGGCAAGATTGTGAAGATCAAATGTGCATGATAAATTTGACATGTTCAAGTCATGTGGCACTTGACATGTGCCGGCCATGTGACACTTGACATGTGCTAAGCATATGCCTTGGCATATGCTAGACATATTCCATATCATGTGCCATGCATATACTATATGCATGTACATATCATGTGAGCTAAGATATATGTAATGCATGTGTAATTATTGGATTAAAGAGTTTAATTGTTTAGCCTTTAGTTATAATTTTTTATTTTTATTTGAATTATTTGTGATAAGTTAGGCCTTGTTTTAAGATGGGTTCATGCCAACCTTGGGTAGCCCTTCCATTTGGTTTTGTTTTATTACTTTAAGTATGAAAATGGATCTAATTTCCAATCCTAATAGGTATGGAAATTTCAGCCTACTTGTTATTCTAATTAGGTTAAGGATTAGTCTTTAAGTGGGTATAAATACCACATTAAACTCTTTGTATTAGGATGGGATTAATTTTGAGAATATTTCTTTTGGCCTGGCTGAAATTCATCTTTGGGAGGATTGCTTGATTTCTTTCAATGCATCAAGAACTTTAATTCTTATCAAGGTATTTACTTTATGGCGAATTCCATTCTTGTATTTAAAATCAACCTAATTATTTACATTTCCTTTCATATATTAATTAGGGGTTCAATAGGGTAGGGGACTTATTCTTATTCATGTTCATCTATATTGTGTGTGTTAGAGGTTTCGGGTTCTTTAGCCTTGAGGTTTTGTATCAATTTTTTATATGTACCAATCTATAATTCCAATCAAAATTTATGCAAGTCGCGTTAAAATGCTAATGAATTAAGTCATTTCTTTTATTGTTATATGTATAATGAGCCAAGAATTATTCTTCATCTATATAAGCATAATCTATCTCTTCACCTATCGAGTCTATGATAGTCATGTAGAACTCATATTTGCCTTTATATATGAAAATAAGGATGTCATTCTCTTTTAGATTATTTGAGTAAACAAGTATGTCATTCGTTGCTATTTGATTATTTTCTTTTAGTGACTTAAACATTTACAATGAAGAAGAAATAAATGAAAAATGATAAAAGGTGATTTCTGAATCCTTTACTCATTAAAAAGATCTTCTTCTTCTTTTCTCTTGTCTCTTTAAAATATAAAATTGTTTTAACTTTTTACAAAAAAATAATAAAAACTGTTCTCTAAAATCTCTTTTCCTTTCTTCCAAACTTCTATGTATTTATAGTTCTTCCTAAAGAAATCCATCTCTTCATATGCCCTTTCAGAGGTACATAACCTTTGGTGGAAAACCACGTCTTTTGAAGTGCCTTTTGAAAAATAACCACCCAAACATCTTTTGCTATCGTACCCACGAAAGATGTCACATTCGTTACAGAACATGCTCCTCTAATGTTGACTTTTTTCCTCCCTTCCTAGGTCACACTCGTGAGAGATGCTACATCTATTATAACATGTGTCGAGCCCTGTTGTCATCCAATATACTTTTGAAATCCCATTTTGGGGCTCAAGATTGAATAAGGTTCGCTAAACTCATGAAAGCCAATCACTTCATGATGGATCAGGATTCGGTCTAACATGTGATGCACTCAGGCCTCCAAAAGGCTTGAGATAGTGCATTGGAGTATTTTTGTCCAATTACTAACGACTAACTTACGGGGCATCTGTTGAGCATTACAAGGCATATCTTTAAGAGTCATGACACAATAAAACATTAGGAAAGTGATTTTTTATATCTTGTGATACTGAAACTAGAGAGAGTTCGAATCCCATTTTTACTTAGAGCACTTGGTTGATAATTAGTATAAATAATTGCTTATAATCAATCATATCGGTTCTTCTCTCTTGCATTATAAGAAATATAACAAGACAAATAAACACGTTAGCATATTAAAAAATGTTAAAATTCATACATATATCGCCAGTATATAATGACATTAGTCCCGGTATGTATAAGTATGCAATTATAACTAATTTATTTAATTTTATAGCTTTAAATAAAATGTCATTTTTATACATGCTATAAGTAAACGAGAATAAACATACATAAATTGGGACATTCATTTACACTGAAAACATTGGTTCCATACATGTAACTAAAAAAATACTTTTATTTCAATGTGATTTCTGAGGCAAAATAAGGCATTAGCTTAATTTATGATTGAAATCTCAATTTAGTAAATAAAAACCATATATATGTAGTTTCTTTGGTTTTTATGCCAAAATGCCCTTTTTTACTACATTATTATAGACAAGTAATAATTATTCTAGCCAAAATATACAAATAATAATACTAGGATAAACCGATAAGCTATATAACCCAAGCTCGGTTGAATTCATTCCCTTTCTTAGGTTTCTACCCAGTCAATTTATACGGGTTCATGCATCCAAAAATGGTAAAGGCAATTGATTAGACAATAGTACAGATTTGGATAAAAACTATGACATAAAGGAAATAAGTATGTAGGCTATATGTACTATAAATAGCTATATAATATGCATAAAACCAAACCAACAAAAGAGTAAATAATAAAATGAAAGAAAAAAATCTAGGAACACTACAAGAAATTACACTTTTTGTGACGCAAAAAAATGTCATAAAAGGATTCATTTCCGTCCTAAAAGAATAAGGTGACGAATTTTCATCGTCGTAGAGATCGTCACGGTATGTGCGTAACAAAAAGTTTTTTGACGATTTTATTTATTTTGTCATTGTAAGTATTATTTTTTGTGATAAAAATAATTATCGTCACATTAATTTCTTACTTTTAATGATAAAAATAATATCATAAATAAAATTTTATTTTGTCACGTAATATTATTTGTCGTCACAAAAAATTAATTTTTTTATGATAAATTTAAAATTCGTCACTAGAGTAAGTATTTTTAGTGACGAAAATATGTTTGTAACCAACGCTATTAAATATTGACTACGTAATTATTATCACAAATAAAGGTAATTGTCGTCGTATAATAATTTATATTGTTACTAAATCTAATACTTTAAATAACGATAAATAATTTCGCCATTAATTTAATATATATTAATGATGAATATAAAAATTCATAATATTGATATATTATGTATTGTGACATAAATATGAATTAAAATACTTGTCATAAAAAGATAAATTTAGTGAACTTTTTATTGTCATTTAATACTACTTTTAATGACAATATCAATGTCGTATTTGTAAAAATTATATTTTCATTTATGAACTAATAAATCAACAAAATGTGACCAATATAATTGTCACATATACACTGCACTAAAAATATACATTTTGAGCAATGCTTGCACTTTCCTCTCGATTTTCCACCATTATTTTGACTTGCCGGTATAAAAATCAAACTCATTCGATATAGAAGAAGACAGCCGACGTCTTTTAGAAGTGGTTTCAACAAAAATGCCAATGCTCTCATCTACACTACCAATGCTAGAATTCATTTCATAAACTGCAAAAAAAAAACAAAAAACAAGCATAAGTACAAAAAAAACAAATGCAAATTAGTAAGCCAAGTTATTTCTTATTAATATATGGAAGCTAAGCATATATATATCATTAATATTTTATATATATGGAAGCTAAATACACTTTACATCAACAAACTTTAGTTATGCATTACTGGTGTGAATATAACATTTGAAGATGAAGCTAAATTTAATGTAACGTAACCCACAATCAACTGCTAAATACCAAAACGATTTTGATTTTTAGGAGATTAGTCTATTTTTAACCAACAATATTTGATGAATAAATATATTAATTAGTAAGCAAATCAACATAATTACCAGTTATGTTAATTAAACAAAAAATAACAAAAATCCTATACGCTGACCCAAATGGTATAATTAATAAGGCATACTTGAAAAGTATAAACCTAAAATACTACTAATGGAGATAATGAATGAAAAATAGAGAGAAATTAAAAGAAAAAAAAAACAAGACTGCAAATATTATTATACATAATTAAAGAAGGATAAGACTGCAAATATATCAGCCAAGGTCACAATTATAATTTATTAATTATAATTACTAAATTTCAATGACATATAAGGATTTTATACTATGAAACCTAGTAGTATAAGCTCATTCAAGCAGTGAAACAGAGAAACCGTTAGAGATTTAATGATACATACATGTGTTATTGTTATATAGTTTGCATAGGCTTGAACATTGTATTTCACTGTTCCTCCCAAAGCCCACCAGCATATAAGCAATGTCTCAATTTTTGATGTTTTCCGTGATCTTCCTGGTGTAGGAAAAACAATGTAAATGAACATAAATGAAAAGTAAAGTCGTAATTAAAGGGAGAACATGATTTACGGACAAGTTTGTAAGAAGTGATGAGGCACAAGATTAGTTCACAACTCCAATTAGAGCACCTTAATTGAAATGGGATGCACTGAAATATACCTTTTCGGAGATGATATAGCAAATGGTGTTTGTAAGACAGGAACAATAACTACCTCAGCTGGATAGATAAATATTTTCTAATGCTGAGATATTTGATCCATCGCTCCCCTATGATCACCCCTTATAACAACAAGAGATTCTACAATGTGATTCTTAGGTAAGTTCTTTGGACAACGCCCTGTGAGCCAGGTCAAGAGTGAAAATGTACATAATAACAAATAAATCAAACAAACCACCTAAAATATATTTGCATGACAAGATTATTTGGACAACGTCCTGTGAGCCAACCATGCATTCCATGCGGAGAAACAATCACTGTAAAAAAATAATAATAATAAGACAATGTAAGGCACAAATGTACGATCCATGTTAATCATTATTGGCTGCCACTAATGGCTTCTAAGGATGAAAATCAAGAAACGAAAATTAAACTCCAAAACAAAGATTAAAATCTCAACGAGAATTAACTTTAACTCGTTATAGATCATGAACAAAATAGGAGAATTGTAGCTCTTAACCCACAGAAGCAGACATAGTACACTCATTTCTAGAATTTCAACATCGTCAACTGGCAAAAAGATCATATTTCCTAATATATCATTTCCAGTATTTGATTCCACTAATTATTCCACCAAATTTCCAAATTAACTCAATAATATCTAGATTTAACAAATTTCCCAATTTTTTTCAAAATTCCTAGATCTAAAACTTCTCCTTGTTCTCCAAATTCTTCCTATAATTTATTAAATAAATGATTAATGGAGCTTACCTCATAAACTAACTAGGAAGAGTTGCAGCAAAGGGGCTAAAATCTTGAAGAACCGAACAGGGGAAGAAGAAAAAGAAGAAAAAAGGAGAAGGAGCTGACCCTGTCGTGGCAAGAAGGAGAAAATAAGGGGAAGAAGACGACGCCGGTGAGGCTGCTCAGGTAGAGGTGCTGGCGATAGTGCGGCGAGCTAACGGATTGGAGAGGAGAGGCAAAAGAGAAAGAGAGAGAGAGAGGAAAGAGGGGTGGTGAGGAATAGGAGGAAGAACCCGATGGTTCCTTTATTATTAAATTATTAATTAATTAAATTACATAGATAATTAATTTATTTTTATAAAAAAATAGATGACAAATTATTTTGGTCACTAAAAATTTATTGGGGATGAAACTATATTGTATCACATAAAATAATATATCATTAACATAATTTAGTTTTTGTACATTATTACAATTTTGTCACAGTCAATTTTGACAAAATATCATAATCATAAAAAATAATTATTTCGGTGATAAACTTATATTTTCTTATAATATATTCAATTTTTATGGCATATTTCATAGTTTTTTTTATCATAAATTCAATTATTCTATACAATATAATTTATTTATCTTATATTAATATTACAACCAATTATGACAAAATATTATTATTGTCACAAATTCATTGTACTAGTGACGAAATTATATTTTATCACAATATATTTATTTATCATAAATAAAATTATCGTGATAAAATAATTTTATCGTTACTAATTTATTAAATTGTGACAAAAATAATTTGTCACAAAAAATAAATATTTCATGATGAATTTTTGCATCACAAAATGTTAATTTTTGTTGTTAAATTTTTTTCTCCAAAAGAAAAAGGGTGAAATTTTTTTTCTTCATATCAAAGATGACAAAGTTATATCTCGTCACAATATATTTATTTTTTATGATACATTTATTTGTCATAAATAAAATTATTTAATTATGACAAAAATAGTTCGTCGCTATATATTCATTTTTTGTGACAAAATAATTTTATGTCACTATTTTATTTAATTATGACAAAGTAATTCGTCACAAAAAATAAATATTTTGTGATGAATTTATATGTTGTAATAAGTTATTATTTTGTCATTAAATTTTTTCCCTCCAAAAAATAAGGTGGAAAAATTTCCTTCCTAAACAAACAATGACGAAAGATATTTTTCATCACAAAATTAATCAATTGGAGACGAAAATTAAAATATAAATTGACGTAAGACAATTTTGTTACATTAATAAATAGTATGATGATGTTTTAAAAAAATTGTCATTGTAAGTTATAATTAACAATGAAATTTTATGCATTATTAAAAAATTTGTCACAAAAAGTAAAATTTCTTGTAGTGAAACTCAGGTGAGAGTGAGTCACAGACTCAGGTGAGTCATGTACCAACTAGGGACCGAGTTATAGACTAATGTGGGTAAGTCATGGACCAACTAGGGACCGAGTTATAGACTAATGTGGGTAAGTCATGCCCCTTCCAACGAGTCATAATCTATTCTTGAGTGAGTCACAGACTCGATCTAAGTAAGTAAGTCACCGTATGTATAAGTATGCAATTATAACTAATTTATTTAATTTTATAGCTTTAAAAAATGTCATTTTTATAAATGCTACAAGTAAACAGGAACAAACATACATAAATCGGGCATTCATTTACACTGGAAACATTAGTTCCATTCATGTAACTAAAAAATCCTTTTATTTCAATGTGATTTCTGAGGTAAAATAAGGCATTAGCTTAATTTATGACTGAAATCACAATTTATTAAATAAAAACCATATAAATGTAATTTCTTTGGTTTTTATGCCAAAATGCCATTTTTTACTACATTATTATAGATAAATAATAATTATACAAGCCAAAATATACAAATAATAATAATAATAATAATAATAATAATAATAATAATAATAATAATAGGATAAACCGATAAGCTACATAACCCAAGCATGGTTGAATTCATTCCCTTTCTCAGGTTTCTTCCCAGTCAATTTATAAGGGTTCATGCATCCAAAAATGGTAAAGGTAATAGATTAGACAATAGTAAAGATTTGGATAAAAACTATGACATAAAGGAAACAATCACGCGTGCTATATGTACTAGAAATAGCTATATAATATGCATAAAAACAAACCAAACAAAAGATTAAATAATAAAATGAAAGAAAAAGAATCAAAGAACTCGAGTCAGACTCAGGTGAGTCATGGACCAACTAAGGATCGAGTCACGGACTAACGTGGGTGAGTCACGCCCCTTCCAACAAGTTATTATCTATTCCTAAGTGAGTCACAGACTCATTCCAAGAGAGTGAGTCACGTCCGTGACTCACTTACGGACCAGGTCCGTAGTCAGCCCAAAATAGTTCAGTAATACTGGAACGTTACCGTGAACGAAGCTTTAAATTTTGAAACTTAAATCTAAGGCTAAAAACTCATGTAAAACACCCTTAAATCCTATTAAACCACATATAAGGCTTAAAACAAGATTGAAACACATCAAACAACTTAAATGATATGAATTAATTAAGTGAGAGAAAATGAACTTTAGAGAGAGAAAATAGCCATGAAAGGTATTAAACTCACTCAAATCCCCAAAATAAGCATAAATTCATGAATAATTTATGACAATACACATAAAAACACTAATTATGCAACAATAAACCATAAACAAAAAGAAATTAATTTGTATAAAATATTTACATAGAAGAACATCAAAGAACAGAGCTTTAAAGCTCTATACAAAATAAAGGAAAATTAAATAAATTTTAGTAGAAAAATAATCTCTTACATTACCTTCAGCTTTACTGTGTTTCCAAAGCAAGTGAGAAAGCATTTTGTTCTTTGCCTTTCCCCCTTGTATGTGAAAAATTTATGTTGTTTTTCTTTTGAAACTCAAGTTCATCCTTTTGTTCTTTCAAAACTAGTGTTTTTCAATCCTAAAAACCACACTCTCTCATTTCTCTCTCTTATTTATTAATAATTGATAATTGCTCTCCTTAATCCTAAGAAATTATCCCATCCACCCTTAATTGTGTTTGGATTAGGATCAAGTAAAAAAATAGATGTTTTCATATGAAATAATCCTCTATCAGATGAGAAGAGAATTTAAAATTTTTATTGTAAAAGGCTGAGTTACGCATCGGGCCCGAGACTTGTAAGTCACAGACCAAAGGCAGTAGGGCTCAAAACATTTTTGCAATTAAAAGGGATGAGTCACTTATCAAGGACTGTGACTTATGGTGAGTCATAAACCAAGGATCATGACTTACTGGCCAATAAAGGACCGGGACAGAGAGTGACAAGGCATTTAAGACCATAAGTCAAGGAGCAAGTTACGGATCTGGCCCATGAGTTAGGTCCATGACTTACTTTTGAATGACCCGAAAGTCATAATCAAAATAATTTTCTCACCATCCCATAAAAGAATAAAAATAATCCTTTTAAAAGAACATTTTCCCTTAGAAACCCTGATGAAAACACCTTTTCATGTTTGAAAAACACTCATAAAGGAGAGGAGAAGGCATTACTATTTTCTGACTATCTCTAACATAACATTATCCTCATTAGGTAACCTTGGCAGAGGCTAATCCAGTCTCAATGACTACAGCTGCTCCCAATTTTGGGAAACTAGCGCACTATGTCTAGTTTTGGCAAAATTCAGAGTATAATAATAAAAATGATAAAAAATGTTGAGATAGCGAATCTCAAGATATAGATATGTGCCCTCTTTGGCAGTGAATATCTTATTGAGTGATTATCACTAGCTTGTCCACATTTTAACTCTTGTTGGGTGACTACCGTTAGCTTATCCACATTTTAACCCTCGGTGAAGTAGTTACCATTAGCTTGTTGACATTTTAACCCTGTATTTGTTATTTACCGTTAGCTTATTGAAATTTTAACCATGGATCAAATGAGTAATTACCATCAGCTTGTCAACATTTTAACTCTTGATTGGGACATCTGATTGGTGCCAGTTTGTAGGCATGCAAAATTAGGGAAGATGACATCTAATTTGGCCACAACCGGTCGATGCATAAAATCAGGGAAGATAACATCTAATTTGGCTTCAGCTTACTGGCATATAAAATCAGGAAAGATGATTAAATGCCTCTTGAGAGGACTTTCGCTTTAAAATGGTAGATCACTTCTTGAGTGAATATCAGCACCTATATGTGTGTCCGTCATCAGAACTTTGGTGTGATGAAGAAATGCTACTTACCTTTTTGTAGATTTACATAATTGTCTTCATGCATATTTAACTTTGGAGCAAAGGGGGTCATTCATTTAGAAAGCATGGTAGGCATGCTTTTGATACTGGCATAGCCCAAGTGTGGCTATGCTTTATTTTGATCTGATTGTCTAGCATTTTAAATCTTGAAATATTGTTGTTGACGCGGAGGTTTGTTGTTTGTTTTCATCATTATTGTTGTTTTTGTTTCAGTACCCCCTATTTAGAGCGAACTGTAATAAATTAGTTCATAATACATATTGTCTTGCTAATTAATGTATCTTAACTGATTGTTAACATTTTTTTTATTTACAATTCCTAAATTTGGATTGTTTATCAAAACTTGTGATGATTGTACAAATGATCTTTTCCTTTTTTCCTTCATCTTTGATATTTATCATGTTTTGTTCTATTTTATTTTCATTTATTTTTTTCCAAACATCATATTAGCTAACATGTAAGTAAATAAATTAAAGCAAAATACTATCCATACACCATTCAAATAAAAGTACAAATTTTAACAACATAAATACAACTAAAAGGAAATAAAACAAAGTCAACAAAATGATAAATGATCCCTTAAAGGTCATTGATGATGTCTCAGTCTGGTACAATCTGGTGGTTTGGCTGAAGGACACCAGGAGGTATCTGCAAAGGCGGAAGAGGTTATGCCTGAGATGGGCCTACAGGTGGTGATGGTGGCTGTGTCAGTGGAAGGGGAATCTAAAACTTAATCCTTATGGCCTGAGTGAGGGGTCTCAAAACCTACCCCATAAGCTCAGCTGAATGGCTCAAACCATCTTGAACCCATCGTATGGTTAACTCATACCGATGTACACCTGACTTTATCTAAGCTAAACAAGTAGCATGGAGATCTCTGGTGTTAACTCCAGTTTTTATGTTTATTTTTAGTTTGGTTTTAGTGTCTTCTTTGCGTTTGTTGTTTTGTTTTTGGTTACTTTCAATAACTTTTGCCAAATTTAGCTAATTCTATCTTTTGTATACTTTTGGATAGCTTTTAATGATGTTTTGTGATGAATTGCAAAATTTTCATATACCTCTTGATCACCAAGTTTTTGGTACTGATTGTGACATAGTATAGTTTAAGTACAAAATGCAATTCAAAGGTACCTCATGGTCAGCAGGAAAATGGTGCTGACCATAACCCATGTCAGAAGCAAACCTCACGATCAGTAGGAAAATGGTGTCGATCATGACATAGTAATTTTCTAATCCAAAACTGATATAAACATCATGTCACGGTCAGCACAAAAATGGTGTTGACCATGACCCATGTTGGGGCTATATAATGCATATTGCCTTTTTGTTAGAAAAAAGGGGATTTTTAGATGTAGGCTCTTTTTCTTTCTTTTATTCTTTAATTTTTAGGATTTTATTCATACTTATTTAGATTAAATACTTAAATATAGATTAGATTCACACTTTTAGAGTTTAGATTTCATCTTTTTCAACTTAAGTTCATCTTCTATGGGAGATTAAAGGAGACGCAGTTAGGTTTTCATCTAGGTTTTAGCTCCACAATGATTTTTTAGGTTTTATCCTTTTTCTCTCTTTTCTTTTCTTTTCTTTTCTTTAATAGATTATGAGTAGTTAGTTTGTTGTTTGGGGGATCTTTGAATCCCCAATACCCATGTGGATATTAAACTTATTTGAATATATTTACAGATGGATGATTTATTTTATGGGTTCTTCATTGTTATTTCATGGGTTTTGATATTTTAATTGTTTTATCTAATGATGATGAATGAATTTATCATGATATCTAGATTGGGTATTTGATTTTAATGTTTGAATTCATGGATGCTCTATTTTTCTATCATGATTGCTGTAATTTTGAGATTGCTCTGGAATGGAACTCGATGAGTTACAGATGTTGTGGTTTTAGATCTAGAGTTTAGAGTAAAATGGATGGTATTTTAGATTGTTGGGCTTCAGAATGGGAAAATAAATCAAACCTAGGATGTTAAACCCATGCATAGGATAATCATAGGACTTGCTTTGGAATGAGATGTTTTATGATTAGAATAGCTTGATCTATAATGGAACGCTTGGATATAGAGGGTTATCCTAATTCAATCTACATAATCTTAGATTAATTAAATTCAATATTTGTATGGGGAGGATGAGTGAACCTAAGCAATGGTTTTAATTAATGTTTTAGTCTTTAATGTCATTAGTTTTAGTTGTTTATTTTCTTATTTAGATATTTTTGTTATTTAGATGTAGACCTCTCTTTAATTTAAAATTGGGAAATTATCTCGTATTATTTTGCTCAATTTTAGATATTTCGCATAACAACCCTTTATCCCTTAGCTACCATATTCTGGGATTTCAAATATATTTCCCTATATTACTTGTTAATTCAATACACTTGCTGAGGTCGCATCAAGTTTTTTGCACCGTTACCGAGGATAACGATGTTATTTATTTGATATCTCTTATTGAGCTTAGTCTAAGATTTTTTTATTTTTCTTTGTTTTTGATTTGGCGTTAGTCTTTACAGGAAGATTATGATGCATTTTCAATTAATGTATGGTTCTATCCAATATGATGAAATGGTTCTTTTGAGAGAGCAAATGGAAGAGTTGGGGAGAGAAATGCAAGAGCTAAAATACTCACATGAACCTTCAACAATCTACTCATCACCATCTTTTGCAGATCCTGGCTCACAATGGATATCGCAAGGGCCAAGTGCCTCCAAAACTCAAATTCTTTTTGATTTTCTTAAAAGAAAAGAGAAGCAATTGAGAGATGAAAGAGAAGAATGGATGGCCATAATTAATTTTCAAGAGAAAAAGATCAAGAAATAAGAGAATTTATTGAGGACTCAAGAGCATCTATTGAGAGATTAAGAATTGAGACTAAAAGCTTGGAATCCAAGTTGGAATTCTTGAGTAAATCTAAAGAGAATCGAGGCAATGGTGATAGTGAGGAATTGAGTCATGCACAGCTGGTAGAAAAAGAAGAAATCAAGTGTGGGGTGTGTGAATTAGAGGAGGGACCAATCATTGTCGGAGACAAGACCATCTTGGAGAATGAGTTTAAATCTCTAATGAAGGATTGTTCACTAAAATAGCAAGAATGGTATAACTCTTAAATGGAAGCACTAAATTCAGTCCACTTAAAAAGTCTTTTAAGGTAGAAGAGCCAGAGGAGTACATTTTTTAACAACCCGAGGTGGAGGCGTATTTCATCGAAGATATGGTATTGCCCACCTTAGTGAATTTTGATAGGTTTCTCCTACTGATGGGGGAAAATGAGGAGCACAGTTCCAAGAAACCAGCATTTAGATCACAAGCTCAGTCTTCTGACAGTAACAAGAGTCGAGCTGAGACTCATTAAACTGGAACTATTTCTCTAACCCTACTCTTTAATAGTTGTTTATTTTATTTACTGTTTTAGGATGCATTTGGTAACATTTTTTATTTTTTGTTTTTCATTTTTTAAAATCTAAGAACTGTTTTTAGTTTTTGTAATTTGTTTTTTAGAAATTGTTTTGTAAATTTAAGAATGATATCATAATTTTTAATTATAAAGTTTCTAATATCCATAAATAAATATTGTTCCCATTTATGATCTTTTACCATGGATTTGCCATACATAATCTCAGTTCCAATCGATGTAATGGTTATATCAATGGTTAATAATGGTTTCTTGTTCTTCAAGTGTTCATAAATTGTTGGGGATCTGCCAGTCAAGAAAACAAGTAGAGAATTTGGACGAAAATATGCTCCCCATAAAGAATTAAAGCTAATAAGAAAGGTATTCTCAAGATCAAGATAATCAACCTGTAATTAGGAAAAAAATACGCAAATAAAATGACTGGATGAAGTAACCATGCATACTGCATATAACTAATATATTACCATTGTTAAATCCAAATCAAATACTATCATCAGTGATGCAGAACCATCAAGCTGATCCATAATAGTTTTACCTATCACAAGAACAGGCCAAATAACCAAACAAAATAGCTTAAAAAAATTAGTTTAAAATGTCTTTTCAAACTTAAAAATGTAGAAATGACCATTTGACTACCACCATAGTCGAATAGCTAAAAAAATAGCCACTTCAACATTGTTTACAGGATGGTCTATTGGATCATTTTCAAGCCAAAGCCCATTTTAAAGATATTTCAACTTTCAAAATCCTTTTTGGTTGAATTGTCTTCATCCATATCATTCTTCAATGAAGAAACTCTAGTTATTTTCATGATGTAACCATATCCAAAAATTGATGAAAAAATCAGAGCTTACAATAATCCAACATGATGTTTCCTGTACTAATTTAGGAATGTGACTTATATGCTAACACTTTCATAACCAATTTGCTGTCCGTATACTAGTGGGGGAAGTTTAACCCTAAACCAAAGAACTCAAATTGGTGTTGGGGGTTTCAAGAGCACCTTGTATGAAAGTTTAATTCCAGATAAGATAAAAAAAAAACATAAGGAAGCACAACAACATAGGTGGACAAAAACCACTACAAACCTTTGCATTCCCCTAAAGAACTTATCCTTCATTTTCCCCTTCAAGAACTCAAAAAGTGTTGAGCTTTCAATAATCAGTGAGAATTAATTCTACCACCTGGTAAGTGAGCTAACACAATAACGGTAAAACCATCATCTAACCATATAAGAAGTGTATTATAGATCATAGACATCAAGATTCAATTCTTTCATTTTCCTGCTATATCTTAGTTACCAAATAGATTTAGTTTTCTTTTGTATCAGCAATTTGCCCCAAATGAAAATGCAACACCGAAAATTTGCCAAAAAAATTTGGTATTTAAAAAAATAAATACATGAATAAAACCTTATAATAGCTCCTCTTACCTTATTAATTAGATACAATTTTTCTAGGGAGTTCTTATAAGCTTGAGATTTGAAAAAATGATGGTGAGTCCTTCATTAGTTCAATTGATTTTTTCTGTAATGTGTGAGTGCGACCATAGTTGGGCTTGGTCTTTTGGGGGTATTTTTAGCTAGATAAAAACAAGGACTACTACATTTTTCAGCCCCTTTAACTGAAAAATTCACTTACCACTTTTACAACCAATCTTTTGCATAAATTTATAAAAGCTCTTTTTAAGCATAGTTTTTACAAATTGAAAAGATACATTTTTTAGTGCAATTTCTATAATTTTGTTTGCATCTCGTCACATGCATCTCACAACCTAATTTGTTTCCTTACTTTCCTTAGTGAATAATCAAGATGGACTGAAACAAATGAAAAAACATAAATTTGAATTCAATCATCAGCCAAAATAACCCATAGTTGCATAAAGTGAAAAGAAACAAAATGAGCAAAAACGTTTAAGAAACAAGTTAATAGATGATAATTTCCCTTCATTGAGTTCAAAAATACATAACAACCTAAAGAAATTTAGAGCAAGAATAAAAATAGTCAGAGTAATGAATAAAAAAATACCAACCTTCTTCTCAATTGTAGGCTACAGCGGTGCTTAAAAAGTGGGCGATGGCAGCAGCGGAGCTCAAGAAGTAAGGCGGCGGCATCAACTTGAGTAGTAGTGGTCAAGGCTCTAACAAAAAAAGTACGAAGAAGGAATAAAGTTTTGGGAAAAATAGAGTTTTGACAAACTCTAACATCCATCTTTTCAAGATTATTAGATTCCATTTTTTATTAGGAAAACACTTCCTGATAATTTCACAGAAACAAAAAACGTGTTCTTCTTGGCAAACACGTTTTTATTTTTTTTTGTAAAAAGACAAAAACACAAAAACTAAAACGATACTGAATGGAGCCTTACTTTTTAAGTTTTTAGTTTGTGTTTTGCTAAATGTGTGGTGATTCATTTAAGAATTATTGAATGCTTAAATAAGATTAGGATTAAATATGTTAATATGCATGAAGGTGTGTATTAAAGTCTATAAAATTTACAGAAAATTCTGATACACATGGTAAGGATTGTTTGTCTCCATTGTGTGTTTAATACTTTCAGCTGTGCCTATCTTTAAAAAAAATTCATTTTTCTTCACATTTTTGCATTCTATTCTAGTTCTTCCTCTTTTCATCTGCTTTTTGATTCAAACACCCACTTTCTTGTACATTTGCATCAATTTTGGCATGATAAACATGAACCTACCTCATTTAGTTGCTTTTATGTTTCATTTCTCTTTTTAATAGTTTATTGTAGTTTTGAATTTTTGTTCTTAATAATGTTATATTTTGTTTAATTGTGTCTTTTATTTTTTTTAATGTTGTTTTTAGCTTTATATTTTAATTTATGTTATTAGTTTTCATTTTTAATTTACTTTATTTTTCAGTTTTGTTTTTAATTTTAGTATACTTGTTATGTTTCTTTTCAGTTATTGTTTATTATTGTTATTACTTACTTTTACATCTTAAGTTTAGTTTGCCCTTGTTATTTGTTCCCGTTGTGAATGAGCATGAACTTATAGCTAGAAAAGCCTATTTAAAATAATTTGAATAGTAAGAGAGTAGTTAGCTATTGATTGAATTTCTCTTTATTGGTTAGTTTCAATTGAATCTATACTTGTAAATCTCCTAATAAATGCGTACTTTAGGCCTATTTTTGAAAAATGAAAAAAAGTTATGCATAAAGGTGATTGAGTAAGAATTCTAGAGCACTAGAACTTTCCTCATCACCCTTCAAAGTAAGTAAATGACTCAAAAATGATTTAGGCAATATTTTTCTTGATCGAATTTTGAAAAGACCTTTTGACCAACCTTTGTTATGTAATATCCCTTACAAGCCTTTTTTAGCCTATTTGAGCATGCTAAAAGTATAATAATTTTATGTTTGTTGATTATACCTGCATTTTAATCCCTTAAGCCTAAAAAGCTATTGTCTTATCCTTTGTAAACTGGCCATTCTAGAAGTAAGTGAGATAAGTTTTTTTTTGGGTAATGCTATTGAGTAAAGAGTTGTGCTTCAATTGTTAGATTCTAGAGTTGGGGATAAATTGCCAATATCAAGTGAGATTGAGAAAATTTTTAGAATGTAGTTCCTTTTTAAGAATAAAATTTGTGAGTCCCTACTTATCAATTGTAGAATTGATTGCTCTAGCTAAATAAAATAATAATAATAATAATAATAATAATAATAATAATAATAATAATAATAATAATAATAATAAAGAAGAAAGATAGAAAGCTAGCAATCTTGGTTTTATCTAAGTGTGGGGTACTCTATGTGTATAGGAGAAGGATTTTAAGCTCTTTAAATATCACTTGGGCTATAATCTCAACAATAAATCTAGAGAGGATTTTTCTTCTTTATGCTTTTTCCTTAAGAAACATTCTACATTTTGGATATCTAAAGTTTGGCAATGATGATGAGTGAATGAGGGTAGAGTTAAAGTCTTAATTTTAAGAAAAAATGGGATGAGTTGAGGTAGAAATGGCAGTTCTAAATTGTGAATCCAAATCTTTTCATAATAGTCATACCTTAGCCACATTACAACCTGTTTAAGACCTAAAGATTTTATCTTACTTAGAGTTATTTCGGGAGATGACCTTTAAGTTCCGATGCTAAATGAGAGGCCTATGGCATTTCTTTTATTTTATGAGTGAAATCGTGTGTGAAAATCTTTGCATATAAATTCTTCTCGGTTATCAAAGTGCACTAGAATTTTTGTATTAAAAGTCATAAAATTATTTTGGCCTAACACAGACATATAAGAAGATTAGCTAGTATGGTCTAATTGAGCCTTTTCGATTTAGGATTTTGTTTAGTGACTTATACTAAAATGTTGTTTTAACTTTTTTTTTCTGAATTTGTGTTTTATTTCTTTGAGTTTGAGTATGCGAGAATGTGGTTAATTCATTTACTCAAGGACAAGCAAAGATTAAGTGTGGGGTACTTGATAACTCCAATTTTTGTGTTTATTTTTAGTTTGATTTTTGTGTCTTTTCTGTGTTTGTTGTTTTATTTTTGGTTACTTTCAATAACTTTTGCCAAATTTAGCTATTTATATATTTTATATACTTTTGGATAGCTTTTAATGGTGTTTTGTGATGAATTGGAAAATTTTTAGATACCTTGCAATTGCCAGGTTTTTGGTGCTAACCATGACATAGTGCAGTTTCAGTATATAATGCAATTCAGAGGCACCTCATGATCAGCCAAAAAATGGTACTGACCTTGACCCATATCTAGAAGCAGACCTCACGGCCAGCTTCGTGATATAGTAATTTTCTAGTCTAGAATCGAGATGAGCATCATGTCATGGTCAGCATGAAAATGGTGTTGGCCGTGACCTATATCGGGGCTATATAATGCAGATTGGCTTTTTGGCAGAAAAATAGGGGATTTTTAGATCTAGGTTCTTTTTCTTTCTTTTGTTCTTTAATTTTTTAGGGTTTTATTCATACTTATTTAGATTAAATACTTAAATATAGATTAGATTCACACTTTTAAAGTTTAGATTTCATCTTCTTCAACTCAAGCTCATCTTCCATGAGAGATTGAAGGAGAAGAAGCTGGGTTTTCATCTAGGTTTCAGCTCCATACTAATTTTTTGGGTTTTGTCCTTCTTCTCTCTTTTCTTTTCTTTAATGGATTATGAGTAGTCAGTTTGTTGTTTGGGGGATCTTTGAATCCCTAATGCCCATGTGAATATTGAACTTATTTGGATATATTTACATATTGATGGTTTGTTTTGCAAGTACTTCATTGTTATTTCATGGTTTTGATGTTTTAATTCTTTTATCTAATAGTGATGGATGAATTTATCATGCTATCTAGGTTGGGTATTTGATTTTAATGTTTGAATGCCATAAATGCATCTATGCTCTCTTTTTATATAATGATTATTGTAATTTTGAGATTGCTCCAGAATGGGACTCGATGAGTTGTAGATGTTGTGGCTTTAGATTTAGAGTTTGGAGTAAAATGGATAGAATTTTGGATTGTTTGGCTCCGAAATAGAAAAACAAACCGAACCTAGAATGTTAGACCTATGTATAGGCTAATCATAGGACTTGCTCCGAAATGGAACATTTTATGATTAGAATAACTTGCTTTGAAATGAGACACTTAGGTATGGAGAGTTATCCTAATTTACTCTATATAATTTTAGATTAATTAAATTCACATTTGGGTATAGGGAGGATGAGTGAACCTAAGCAACAATTTTAATTAATGTTTTACTCTTTAATGTCATTAGTTTTATTGTTTATTTTCTTATTTAGATTATTTTGTTATTTAGATTTAGAGCTCTCTTCAATCTAAAATTGGGGAATTGTCTTAGATTATTTCGCTTAACCTTAGATATTTAGCATAACAACCCTTTTATCCCTTAGGTACAATATTCTAGGGTTTTAAATATATTCCCCTATATTACTTGCTGATTTAATATGCTTGCTAAGGTCGTTTCGTCTGGTCCTCCTCATATTATTTGAGAGCATGGATCTCTATAGTAATTGTATCTAAGGTGCTTGTGATGGTAGATATAGATGTCCTCATCCCACAAAGTTGTCTACCAAAAGTCCAGTAAGCTATAGAAATCCTTTCAAATACAGCATGTATGTCCTGTTTCACTCCCTCAACTGCAATCTCCAACCTAGCCAAATGACCCTCTAACTCTGTAGGAGCACTGGAGGTAGCAGAAGCGGGTGGCATTGGAGCATGAGAAGTAAAGGCTCCTAGGTCTCCATATGCACTAAACCTGTGTGCCCCAATGATGCTGGCATATGCTGGCTACTAAAACTCTTTGATGGAGATTACTATATCTATATAGAAGGTGCGGGACTAAATCCCATATGATAGGTTTGAGTATCTGAGTATGCCTAGCTGATAGGTGACTAGGCCTGCCCCATTGCTAAGTAAGCTGTCAGTTTAAGATCTATAACAAGCCTATATGTATAAGGAGGAGAGTGATCATTTAGTGCAGGGTATGTAGGATAATTATGGGCCTGAGGGGGAATATAAATATCTCGTGCAGGGTCTATAGATTGATCATCACCCTGTGCAGCTTCTTGAGGCCTGCAAATATAAAACCCTCTATCACATTCCTTTACTGATAATAATCTATAGGCTCTAGGTCTAAAGCACTCGATCATCCTTATATTTACTGCAGTGTCAAAATCTACATATACATCTCCCTCTGCTGCTCCTATCTCAGCCTCAGGGACTCCAAGTGATATCAATAGTTTGGTAATTATACCTCTAACAACAACTGCAGTACTGGAAGCTTGGGCTACCCTAGTAATATTTTGTATAATCTCATGTGAAATGTTGAAGTGATGACCCTCAACCATATGCCAAAGGCTCCATATGTCAGTGACATTCATGGATCTAGGGCTTCCTAATCGACCTATGTAAGAACACGAAAGGACTCTCTGCAAGTACCTCAACACTTGTGAGATCAACATGGTGGCCTTCACTGTCACGAGATTATAAGGGATACCTTGTCTAGCGATAATGGTCCACATATCATCTCCTATTGTTCTCCTTATAATCAACACATCCTCACCCATGGGGAGATTAAAAGCCTCAGACACTCAGGCCCAAGATATGCTAAAAGTGCAATCCAAAACTCTAAATGAGACCACTCTAGGTTCCCTATTGGGATGTTGATAGCCTCGATAATCAATGGTAGTCAGGAACTAATGGACCACCTTAGGATAAGTAATAAATGCAGGAGCATAGAAATCTAACCACCCTACTCATGTAAGGTAATACTGTGTATCTCCCCAGATGCCCATAGTCTCTAAAAAATACTAGCTTATAAAGTGACTACTCTGGAACTGCACATTATATAAAGCTCTATACTAAGTAGCCTGAGCTACAATCATCCAGTCAGGTACTTGAATGTCTTGAAATGGCTATGGCTATAGGGGCACTCTACAATGAGGCATTTGTATATTTTTAAAATAAATTAGTATATCTAATATAACATCAAATAATCATACAATTAAGATCATGTATTTAAAATTGGATAGAATTAAATATTAAGATGCTTAAAAAATGACTTAATTTAAAGCAATATAATCAAAAGTCACATAATAATTATTTTTGTGCTATTAATCTCGATAGTAAATAATCTCAAATTATAGCGACAAATTCAAACTAGTAGCATTAGAAGCAAGAATCAATTTGTAATGGTCTCAACATCAGGTCAGCCATGAACAATACTTCCCGATCGTAAATAGTGCTTTTCGGGCCCGAAAGTACAACCAAAAGTTAATAATATTTTATTGGACCATCAAAATGTATTGGCCATGGTGAGGCTGGGGTTGAAATTTGAAGTGAAATTTAGGTCAAATAGACCTCTAAAAGTCAAAAATACAAAAAAGATAGCAGATTAATTTCCCCAGTAGAGAAGGAAACTTGATTTTGCATAAATTTTTAAAAATAGCAAATCAACTCCGAAAATTGCCATATTTTACATGTCTACACAAATTTTTATGTAGAATATTTTGATGATGAGAATTGATTTTTTTGGGAATACCGATAGTTATCAAATCAGACCGATAACGAACTCCGATTGAGCCAAAAAGTTACGTACTAGCTATTTTTGATGTGATGAAAATAATGGACTCATTTTTGAAGTAATTTGAAGTAATAAAGAGAGAGAAATTGGATTGGGCCTCAAATGGCCTAAAATGGGCCTTATTGTTTAAGTGGGCAAAGCCCACTCATCAAGCCCAATTTTAGGCCCATAAGAGTGGTATAAGAAGGCTTAAAATTTGGAGATAACTCCAAAAAAATCTCCAGCCATCCTCCTTCTTCTCCAAGGCTGAACCTCTCCTCCTCTCTCTCTCTCTCTCTTGATTTCTATTCAATCCTACTTCAAATCTCCCATAAATTTTAACATACAAGATGAAGTTTCATCTCTCTAGGTCACCCTAATGGCCTCAATAAAGTGATTTGAGCAAAGAAAAATAAGAAATCAAGTTGAGAAAGAAAAAAGGGGTAAGATGAAATTTTAATTGATTCTTTAGTGTTTTCTCATAGTTTTTGAGATTTAGAAGCTAATTATGAGCTTAAATTTTGCATATGAAGACAAAAAAAATAAGTTTTGGAGAGCTTTGTTGGCTGGCCATGAATGGTGAGGAAGAGAAAGGAAAGTTTGCAAATGGAAGAGCAAAGAAAAAAGATCTTAGGCACCCTTGAATAAGGAAAAATTGTAAGTGGCTACAAAATTCTTTGATTTTCCTTTTATTTTAATTAATTTCCTTTATATAATTAAGGAAAAATTTGTTAAATTGCTTAATTAATGAAATTATTGTGAGAAAAATGAAATTGAACCATGGAAAGTGTAAATTGAGTGTCTAAAATGAAGTAGAAAAATTATTAGGGTTGATTAAGAAAGAGGGCCGAATTTTTCCTTAAAGGAATTAAACTTATTTTTGCATGAAATTAATATATAATAGCCTAAATTAATCATAAATGTTATAATTAATGTCCTTGAATTTTTAAAGGATTTATGAGATTAATTTAGAATTTTTAAAATTTAATGATTAGGTATGTAAAGAAGGAAATTGATGAAATATTGTGAAATAATTCACAAAATAAGTAAAAAATGGTAGTAAGTGTGAAATAATATATCCATAAATTTTTATGGAATTTACAGAAATTATTTGAATATTTTTAGAATATTTTTTAAATGATGTAGTTAACAAAAATAATGAAATTTTGTTAATTATGTCATCAAATGATGATAATAGTGGAAATAAGTCTATATAAATTTTTGTAAAATTTATATGAATTATGAAAATATTTTTGGAATAATTATTAAGTTATGAAAGTAATAAGAATAATGAATTATTGGTAAATAATTCACAAAATGAGTGAAAATGATGAAAATTATAAAATAATGTGTATACAATTTTTTTTAGAATTTATATGCTTTACTATAATATTAATGAAATAAAATATTGATTATGTTTAATTAAAAATATTAAATTATTAAGAAATAATTCAATAAATAAGTACATGATGATAAACTAATATGAAGTAAATTACTTCAGTATAAAAAAAATAAAAAATCAATTTATGCATTTTTGAAAAAAAAATGAATTATATCAATATAATTCTTAATTGTTCAAAAAGTTGTAAAATAAATGTTTGACTAATTTATCAAAATAAATTAGTCAATAAAAAGTATTAAAAGAGTGAATCATTATAAAATAATTCACCAACTAAATAAAAGTTGTCATACCCAAATGACAAAAATTTCAGACAGAAAAAAAATCGTCAAAAAGTTAATCACCGAATTGTTAAAAGATAATTTACAGAAGATTACATAAAAAGAATAAAAGAAATTGTGAATTATAATGCTATAATTCATAAAATATAATAAAGACTGAAAAGTTTTAAGTGCCCGAGTAAATTATTGAAGAATAATTCACAAAAGTGATTTAAAAAGATAAAGTGAAAGAAAGTAAAAGAAAGAAAAAAAGCTATTGAATAGTCAAAATCATAAAAAAAGAGTGCGATTGATAAAAATGTATTGTATCAAGAAATAAATTAAAGAAACTACAGATTTTTAAATGTTTAAAAATTATTTAAAATATAATTTATTGTTTTGTCCTTAGCAATAGTCAGGTAATGATATTCTTGGTTAGAATATAATTGGCTAGCCATAAGGACATCCTATACCGTGGTTCAAGTCATGTCGACTTACTTTGTTTATGGATAGGATCTCTGATCTCCATAGTTTCAATATTTTAAGTGAAAGTGAAAGTAAAATATTTTTTGAGAAATGGTCCCTTAGAGATCATTTCTCTTCCAGTGGGACCTTTGGATCCATATCCCGCATATCCTTTTTGAAAATCATGTCTCATTGCACTAGGGACGTATTGTAATGGATAAATCAGTATTATCTAAAAGAATTTAATGTAAAGTTTATAATGAAAAAAAATGATTTGTTTGATAGAAAAATGAAAAGTTGGGATAAAACTGTAATATTTTTCAAAAATTGTGATTAATAAGCAAAAATTAAAAAATATATATTTTATAAGAATAAAATGTTAAATGAAGATTAAATTAAGCTTTTGTAAAGAAAAATAAAGGTTTAAAATGAATGTTTAAATGAAAAAGATAAATTAAAATTAGTTGATATTTTATATATCAATTATTGTTTTGAAAAATAATAAGTTTGGAAAAAGGTATTAATTTCCTGTTTAAAGTCAAAAAGTGATAACAATGTCCTTAAGTGACAAATTATGCCTAAGTAATGAGTCTTGAAAGAAAAGTTAAATGAAAAATAGAAAGATAAAAAGGAAAACAATTATTCAGTTAGAAAAAAAAAAGATATCAAGTTCTAAATAAGTACTTGAATAGGTTCAAATATAAAAAGAAGAAAATAAAGATTCGTATGCAAGTGTTCCAAAATAACTATAACATTTTGCATTAAAGGTTAAAAGATATGGAAATAGTAATGTGTTGATGAATTAAAGGTTAAAGTAAATAAAGAATAAATAGCGAAAAAAAATTATAATGATACTACACGTTGGATAACTGAAAAATTAATCGAAAAATAAAATAGTAATAAGATTTGGTACTATTAAAGAAACGAGTACTAATATAAATTGTTAAATAAAAAGATAATGAAATCGATGTAACTAAAAAAAAATACAAAGCCAAAGTTAAGTAAAAGTTAAGGTAAAGAAAAATCATAAAAGTAAAAGTTAATTTGAAATCGATTCACATAAGGAAATAGTGCAAAGCAAAAATTGAAAGATTGAAAATCAAAACAAAATGCTTACCAAAATGGAGGTAAATAATGAAATTAATGTTAATAGAGACAAAAGCAAAGGTTTAATGAAATAAGAATAAAAATGGCATAATCTATGAAATTATGCTTTAATTGGAAAATTCTAGGATTAGTAGTCACCACTGAGCATGTTTAGTGCTCAGCACATAGTATTTATTGCGTACAGGTTATGAAGTGATGCGGGAACATAATACACAGTGGAGCAAGATCGGAAAAGAAGAAATAGTGCTCAATCGAGTTGTATTATGGCATGTATATACGTAGACAATTAAGGTAAAATATTAAACTGTATTTTACTTATTGTTATTATGTTTATTGATGGGTGAGTGTTGGTGAAAGTGTTTGCATGAATTTTATTAGTGTATGTTTAATTTTTTTAAAAAAAATTACTGTTTATTGCTATCTTTGCTTCGAAAAATACTGTTCCGTGAAAGGTGTGACACAATTAGTCATTTATATTCTTTAAGTCATTTGTTTATCATGCAATGCACAATAAGAAGAAACATAAAAACAAATATGCTTTTATTATTAATCAGTTTGTATTGCAAAAAAAAAAAATTACATTATGTCAAGATTATATATACATCACTCATTTAAATTTGCACAATAAAGCTATCTAAACATATACATAATTGCTTATATGCATCGCACACATATAGAAAATAATTAGTTTGATGGCAATAGGATAGCATAACAGCTAGTTTTGGAGATCCTTCTATATAGAAAATACATATAAATGATCCTAAAAAACACAGGTGTATTCGACATTGCCAATCAAATTCCAATTATTACATAAATACCTATATAAATCCATGTTTGACATATAAAGCGACATCACAACTATACATATATATTTCACAAGCATTATCAATATCTATATTTAGATAAGAAATCCCTTAAAGTAAAGTCCTAAAATCAACTTAATAAAATGATTAAAATTGAATACAAGATGCATAAACATACAAGATATCTCAACAAATATTAATGCCAATCTAATGCCTAAAGCTAATAACATGAGCAATTAATTTCAAGCAATATATTACACCCAATTGCTAGTTATGTAATTGAAATGTAAACAAGTCAAACATTAGGCACAATTTTGAGTAGATAATCAAGGAATTAACCTAGTTATATATAAAAAAAAAATAACTAATCACATTACTATTATCTTGTTTTTGGCTTTTGCACATTTTTCTTGCTTTCTCTTTTTTTTTTTTTTTTTTTTTTGCTTCCTTTTCCATTTATTTTCGGTTTTACTCTTACTACATATAAAGGAAATTCACTATTTATCCTTTCTCTTTTTTTTTTTCTGCTTTTCGTTTCAATTGTCATTTTTTCCTCTCTTTTTTGTTTGCTTTTTCTTTCCTTTATTTTTAGTTTTTCTCTTATCTCTATTGGATTCCATGGGTTTTAATTTATTTTTTGTTTTTTTACGCACCTTAGCTACTATATTCTTCCTATTTTATTGGGCCATTCAAAAGGGAGAAAATGATTCACCATAAATATCCAAATGGAGCTATTGACAATGGGTAAACCCATAAAAGACAAAAATCCAATGAGGCTAAATGTATAATAAATCCAATTTTACTGATGAAAACAACTAACAATATGCATTTATAACACTAAAATAGTAAAAAAAAAATAAAAATAAAAATAAAATCAAGAAGCACCTACCTCAAGCTTTAATGGTAGAATAGTAGATAGGAGATAAAATTTAAAAATATTGGTAACCTCGTAAAAGCGATCGTAGTGAGGTCTCGATGGAACCAAAAACTGTAAAATGACGATTTCAGCAAGGAAAAATAAGCAAAAGAATTTTTTAAAAAACAAAGAGTCGCATTCCAATGAAGAAGAAAGAAAAGAATGAAGAAGAAGAAGAAGAAGAAGAAGAGAAAGATCTTTAAAAAGGTGACTTTTGGTGAGTCACGGAGTCACCTAGCGAGTCACAGACCAACGGCATGACTCATAAGCAAAATGGTATAGTTTAATTTAAAGAAGGGGTGAGTCACGATTAACAAGTCCATGAATCAAGAAATAGCTCACGGTTCTTAAGTCACAGTGAACGGTCAAAAAATTCTAAATGTCGTAAGAATCAAGAAGGGCGAATTGATGGCCACAAATGCCTAATTAACTATAAAATATTTAAATTAAACTAATTAATTTACTTTTAAACTAATTTAATCATTTTATTTCTACCATTAATTCTAACAAGTTAATTAATTTTTTTTATTAACAATTCACATTTCATGATTAATTAATTTTGCATAAGTATTGTATTTAACACATTATTTACTCCCTGAATAAAGCTATAAAACTCTTGTTTTAATTACAAATATACGCCTACAAAACCAAAAAAGAGTGAAGCAAAATTAACTATGCAAATGCATGTCTTATTCAAATGAAATGCATCACCAACACACTTTGAGAATAACTCGGGGTACAAGGGAGTGAGTCAAGCAACCGAGTCAAAGTCCCCGGGAGTGAGTCACTTCTGGCTATAAATACTCCCAATTCTTCATTGGTTTTCAATAATTTGTTTGACAGCCTTTTTGTTTCAGGTAAGTGTTCACTTTCACAGCCTGTATTCACTTTCTTCCTTTATTCTTTTTTTTTTATTATATTTCATTTTTCATTTATTATTTATTTTTCATTTATTATTTTTAGTACACCTTTTATTCTTCTTTTTCTTATTATTATTATTATTATTATTGTTGTTGTTGCTGCTGTCATCATTTTCATTTTTTCCTTTTTTTCTTTTTTATTTTTTTTATTATTATTTTTTTTAAGGTTGTTGACTTAAAATGATGGGAATTTTCAACACCAAAGCGCACAGATTACTAGATGCCTCCAGAACCTGGGAAAATTTGATTCTAGCTTCATATTTTGGTATGAAAATTTTACGAAGAGCCTGAATCGACAATAATTTCTTACTGATGACCATCTGATATTAGGATCCTCAATTTCATATTTTCATATTCACCCATCAAGAGCTATGTCCTATGGATGAAGAACTTGCCAAAATCATTAGCATATATTTTCGTTCGGGAACTTTACCTTGTGTTCCAAACTGTGTACCAAATTATCCAAGAGATGTTAGGTTCTGGAAATTCTTTCCTCTGCTTTTTTTAGATTGGTGCTTAGATAATGACCTATCCTATTGGAACCACCGCTTAATGCATTAATTGACTTCTTTGACATATCTACTTTCAAGATTAGCATTATTCTACTGATATGTCTCTCTCTATACTTAATAGTGAACTCATCATGTGAAATGGCGCTTTCAGTAAGGAGAAATGAGTGAAAGAAGTTTTCAAAGAATAAAGAGTCACATTCTAGTGAAGAAGAAAGAAAAAATGAAGAAAAAAAAGAGAAAGTTCTTTAAAAAGGCAACTTTTAGTGAGTTAAGGACCTAGTTCGTGAGTCACCTGGCGAGTCACAGAACAAAGGCATGACTCATAGGCAAAACAGTGTAGTTTAATTTAAAAAAGGGGCAAGTCATGGTTAACAAGTCCGTAAATCTAGGAATGGCTCATAAACCTAGTTCGTGAGTCACAGCGAACGGTCAAAAAATTCTAATAGTTGTAAGAATCAAGAAAGGTGAATTGATGACTATAAATGCCTAATTAACTATAAGCAATTTATATTAAACTAATTAATTTACTTTTAAACTAATTTAATCATTTTATTTCTACCATTAATTCTAACAAATTAATTAATTTTTTTATTAACAATTCACATTTCATGATTAATTAATTTTGCATAAGTATTGTATTTAACACATTATTTACTCCTAAACGAAGCTTTAAAACTCTTGTTGTAATTACGAATTTGCCCCTACAAAACCAAGAAAGAGTGAAGCAAAATTAACTATGCAAATGCATGTCCCGTGCAAAATAAATGCATCACCCACGCACTTTGAGAATGACCCAACGTATAAGGGAGTGAGTCAAGCAAATAAATTAAGGTATAATGGAGCGAGTCACTTTTAGCTATAAATACTCCCAATTCTTCATTTGGTCTTCAATAATTTGTATAACAGCCTTCTTGTTCTAGGTAAGTACTCTTTTTCACAGCCTTTATTCACTTTCTTCCTTTATTCTTCTTTTTACTATATTTCATTTTTATTTATTTTTTAGTACCCTCTTTCTTGTTGTTGTTGTCATCATTTTTTCAACATTTTCATTTTTTTCGTTTTTCATTTTTTAATTTTTTATTATTATTTTTTTAAGGTTGTTTACTTGAAATGATGGGAACTTTTGACACCAAAGAGTACAAATTAATGGATACCTTTAGAATCTAGAAAAATCTTATTTTGGCTTCATATTTCAGTCTGAAATTTTTATGAAAAAATTGGATTGATAATAATTTTTTTGCTGGTGGCCATCCGATATTGGGACCATTGATTTCATATTTTCAATTTCACCTATAAGGAGTTGTGTCCTCTGGCTGAAGAATTTACCAAAATCATTGATGTGTATTTCCATTCGAGAACTTTACCTTATATTCCAAATTGTGTACCAGAATACCTAAGAGGTGTAAGTCAGGTTCTGGGAATTCTTCCCTCTGCTATTTTTAGATTGGTGCCTCGACAAGGACCTATCCCATTGAAACCACTGCTTGATGCGTTAACTAACTTCTCTAACATACTTACTTTTAGGATTAGCATTATTCTGCTAATATATCTCTTTGTGTACTTAATAGTGAACTCAGGGGACCCAGCGGGTGACTATCGACCACTTGACATCATTAATGGCTTATGCAACAGCCTTACTTCTTCCCTGTCGTCTTGGTAGAAACCATCCTCATCTTAGATACTGTCTACTCTGGTCTTATTGTAGCTTTCTTGGAAAGCCTCTTCTTAGTCCAGGTACATTCATTATTTTTAAAGGTAATGCGGCCTATGTGGGTTTTTACATTAGCTTTTCTTAGTGGGAAACATATCCTTTCGGATTTTCACATGACCCAATGCCTTATTTTTACCTGGGATGGATCCAACCCAACCCAGCTACTTTTCATTTTTCCTATTTTTTCATTTCATCAATTTTTTCATTATTTTTTTCATTTTTTCATTTATTATTTATTTTTTTAGATATGGCTGTAAGAGAAGCTAAAGTTGCTCAAAGAACCTCCTCTTCGAGTGATCAACACATATTCTCTAAGGTATCTCTTTCTCAGAAGATGACTTTAAAATTTTAACTCATCTCAGAAATGTTAGACATAGCTTGCAACATTAGAAGACAATGATATCAACTTTATGAACACTTGGCAGGTGCCTGATTACATAACCTAAGATGGTCAGTCTGGTTGTGTTCCACTATGCAGCCTGTATAGAGCACTTTTTCGTGTAGTTTCTTATTGTACTTATCAATTTAGGGAACGATAGGACAACGTAAGGTGTCCACTATCATTTTAAGGAGGTACTTTATCTATTTACTTTTTTCATGGCTGTCATCATTTGTGGGCTCAATTGTATGCCAAAGCTGACATTCAAAGCCCCACTGACTGTGAATTCACTACTTTTGTGACATACAAAAGATGGGTATCTAGTCCTGCTATTAAAAAAAACGTACTGGCTAAAATAGAGCTCAAGCAAAAGTAGTAAAGGATGATCTTTAGATCTATACATATAGTCTAAAATAAATATGCACTACTTTTTGCATAGAACAAGACAACTCAAAGTATTATAATAAAATACTCTTTTTCACATTAATGTACAAGTTTGCATTACATATAATAATATTTCTACATAATTTCATTACACATGAAGATTAATTTAACAGTAAGTTCATAATTACAAAATACAACTCATTTATAGGAGTAAACCTTGAAAGTATCCTTCTCCTGTTATCAATCAACCCTCTAAGATTTTTTTGATTGAACAATTTCACTCTACCTTTAATTTTTACCTAAGATACCATTTTATGGTTTTCACCTTGATGAGGTGCCTAACTTTAGCAAGATTGTCGTTTACCGATTTTCGATCCAAAGGGCTATATTCCTTTCTTTTTCTCTTTTTTTTATTATTTTCTTAAGTCTAGCCATGGAACCTTTTCAACATGTCGATGTTGATGGGATTAAATCCATTCCCATCACTGTCACTCAGTATAGTAGCCCCTTTAGATAGTAGCTTCTTCAGCATAAATGGGCCCTTCAATATTGGTTTGAACATGCCCCGATGTTTGGTAGGCCTAGCCTTATTTGCTTGAACACCAGATCTCCTTCCTTTAGGGGATGGTTCATAACTTTTTTCCAAAAGACCTCGCCAGTCTCTTCATATAGATCTGATTTTGATAATAGGCCTATATTCTTTCTCCATCTAATAGGTTAAAATGCAGTAATCTTTGCTTGGCCTATTCCATCTCCATGAGTTCAACTTCTAAGACTACTCGTAAGGATTGATGCTCGATCTTTACTGGAAAAATGACCTTTGTTCCATATACTAAAAAAAAATGAAGTAGCTCCAGTTGAAGTTCTGGTAGTAGTTTTATAACCCCATAGTGCAAAAGGTATTTTTTAGTCTTTATAACCCTTTTTAATTATGTTTTTACCTTGCAAGAATTTGTATATGTCAAAATTCCTCTTTAATCCATAACTTTGAATTTATTTTCTTTTTCATCCGTTTGTAATGCAATTTTGCATTTTAATCTCTAAATTACTATGTAGTCATTTTTTATTACTTATTTTTATCTTTTACTTATTTAAATACCACTATTTAGGTGAAATTTTTTATTTTGGTCCTTAAATTTTATTTTATCACATTTCTCATCAACTATTACCAAATTTCATAATTTTACCCTATTTACACTAATTATTACAATTTTACCCTTTGATTTATGTTTTGGTCCTTATAAATTCATAGTGGCTAATTATCTTTTGATCCCTATTGGTTTTATTTTCATACATTCTTATCCTTTTTACCATTTTACCTCTCTTAATTATATTTTTAGTGTAAATTTACATTTGTACCCTTATTATCTCATTTAATTACATAATTACCCTTACTAATCACTTAACCATAATATTTATAATATTTATTCTTTTTTTTACATATTTAACATTCCTTTCTACTTATTTATCATTTTTAGTCCTTTTTTTCTTACTTAATGACATATTTGCCAATATTTATCCACTTATTTGTGTTTTTGTCCACTTTTATCCTTTATCTACATTTATGTCATTCATAATTGCTCATTTACATATTCATTCACTATTTACTATTATTTTACATATTTATCTCTTTTTATCCTTTATTCACATAATTATTACTCTTTTACTATTTTTTTTACATATTTAACCCTCATTCACATATTTATTCATTTTTATTAATAATTTACATATCTATACATTTTTCATCATAATTTACTAATTAAATACCTATTTTGCCCCTACACTACAAGAAAACTAAGTTTTAATGAGTAAAATTTAGTGAAGGAATAAAAATCTAGTTATGAAAAGATATAATCAATAAAGAAAATTTAATTCGATCTTTAGAACTTAAATTTTAACGGGGGGCTTAATTTCTATAACATCCTAAAATTTTATCTAACACAGATAGTACAATAATTTTTTATGTGATTATAATAGTATAGTACAACAAAATTTAGAAGCATTTAAGTATTAAATATGCATAGTCCAGGATAGTACTAGGATAGATGACTTGATGGGAGGTTTCACTTAACAACTAGACGGGATAATATATATTAAATGGAGTCCAGTGGTATAATTTGAGATAAAATTAAGGTTTGATAGACCCTTAAATTGAATAGCTAAAATTTTATTCGGATCCTCTACTAGGAATAATCCTAATTCATTTTTCAAGTTAAAAAATAATTTTTTTGAAAGTTTTAAATTTTCAAGTTTTGGACCGACTGATTTACCTCTAGAGCTAAAAATATATCGAAACGATATCAGAACGATCTAAAATTTTAGACACGCCTTCTTGCATATATTTTTGCACATAAAAAATATTTTTGAGTATTCTGATAAGGGAAACATTAAAATCTAAAAAAAAAAGAAAAATTAAATTTTTGGACTAGTCAAAAATATTTTGGTGCTCTGAAACCTATCAAAATGAACTTCAATTGATCTAAAATTTTAAAAATATCTTAATCATAATATTTATGAATAATTTTTATGGAAAAATAAAATAAGGATGAATGAGTCAATGAGAAAGTGACAAATGGCATAATTATATTCACATAAAGTGGTTTGATGTCCACCCCTTAAATCACTAGTTATAGGGATGATTTTTGGGAAGAATATTTACCCAAAAGCTAGAGAATTTTATACAAAAATTGGACTAGAAAGCAACTCTCCTTCTCCTCCAAAATATAACCTAAAACTTAGTAAAATTTCACCATTTTCACTTGATTCAAGCTCTTTCACCTTAATTTTTCATACTTTATCAATTGGAATCACTCTGATCATCTCTTAGCAATCCTAAAATCAAGAAAAATTTAGATTTGGAGTACAAAAATTGGATGTAATTATCAATAGAAGTTTGAAGTAAAATTTCAAGTAAATGTATTTAGTGATAATTTAATTTTTTTAAATAGATTTTTAGGTAGCTTTTGATATAGGAATTCATATTTTGAGGTTGAATTTGAATTATGGATGAAGAAAATTAAAGAAAATAGATATGAAGAAATTCAGCCAAGATGGATTTCTAAGGGAGAAAAAGTGGAATAAAGGAAAAATGGAAAAAGAAGAGAAATCATGGATGAAAGCTTGAAAAAAAGTTTGTGGATACCCAAGCTAGTTTATTTCACGTGTTTAGGGTTATGTAAATTAGGAATTTTGAAATAACTTAAGTAAAAATTTAATTGTTGGTACATAAATGAAATTAGATCACTACAAGAAAATTTCATTTTCCCGACGGAAATTTCCGACGAAATTGAGTGAATTTCCGTAGGGAAATCAAGTTGCCGACGGAAAATGGTGAAGGAGAATAGGTTGTAGGTACTTTTCCCGACGGAAATTTTTCCGTCGGTAAATTTACCGATGGAATTATCACCGTCATTAATTTCGTCAGGAGGTGCAGACCAAAAAATGTCGTCATTTTGCTATATTTACCGACGAAATAAAATATTCCGTCGGCAATTTTACCCACGGAAATAATTTGCCGTAGGTAAATTTCCGACGGAATGCTAAATCCGTAGGCAAAGTTAACGACGGTTATTTTATTTTCGTCGGTAAAATTTGAGTTGTGGTAAAAAAATTCGCGACGGAATTATTCATCACTATTCCGTCACTAAAAATATTATATATTTTAAATAACCATTTAATAATTAGAGGAGGGGGCAATGGTTTACGATCTTCAGTCTTCACCTATTAATTAAATTTGCTGCGCAGCAATTGGGAAGGGCAAGAAAAAATATAAAATGATTAAAAGATAACAGCAAGAATAGTTCAATTGCAAATCCAAAGTACCGTGTTATATCCTTTACTAAAGATATATATAAAAAAAAAAAACTCTTCGTCTCAAAATTAATGCCTCAAAGATTCTCATGCCGTTAAGATTCTCAAAAAATAGAAATGCCAATAAACATAGAAAATAGAGTTTTGTGCATGCCTAAAGCACTAAGATAAATAATTAAAAAGGGCAAATGAAAAATATCCTACCTCTTTCTCAAGATCTACAATGTCCTAAGCCAAACTGCTCTCATATTCATGCCTCCTCAAATCAGCCTAATGCATCCATCTTCTCATCTGTAGTCCAAAAAAAAGCAAGCATTTCAAAGGAAGAGTATTTCAATAGAGAGATTAATTATTAGGTTAAATATATTGGTTTTGCCCAAAATATAGGTGATTATACAGTAAAGAACATGAACAGCTAGTACAAAAATGAAATAGTGAAGCTGATCAATCCCGTAGGCTAATATAAACGAAACTTTACCCTCCTGAAATAGTTGCAAACCAGTATTGAAAAATCAAATTTATACTATAATAAATTTAAACAAACATAAAAAAAAATCACTGATTATGATTCTTACTTACCCTCTTTGTACATTTATTTTTCGCAGTTTTCTTTTCTTTTGCAAGGATGCAACGTGGATCGAATGCAAATTCAGAAATAGGACCTCCAAGTGCTGTTAAAAGTAAGGATATAAATCCCACAAGCATCAACTCTGCAAAATTCAAGTGAACTCAAGTCAGCTAAAAAAACCCACAAAAATTAATAATTTATTGAATCTTTTATCAAGTGGGTTAATTACCTGATTTAATCTTTTCAAGTGCTTCAACTAGAGCTGGCTTGTGCATCTTATGGAACCACTGTATACATTAAGATGCAAAAATACATACTTAGCCATTTATTAGAACATAATATGTATTTTTTATATTAAAAACGAGAAAGATCATACAAGGCAGACAATAGAAACAACGCATGTTGGCGTATCCTCCAGAGAACGAGGTTTAGCGTAATCAGACATGGTGATATTTTTTTTCAAATAATGCAAGAAAATGGACTGAATTGCAAACAAAAATGAGAAGTTGCTTGGTAAATTCACAAACTCCCCAACTTAGACTAGATGCATGTCCCACTCTTAAATATATATATATATATATATATATATATATATATATATATATATATATATATATATATATATATATATATATATATATATATATATATATATATATATATCATACTTATCCTTTCGATTTGTGATGCCAAAAAAGTAGAATCCATAACATTCAATGATTATAAAGCAAAATCAGTACATTTTCTCTTAATATTGACTTTCAATGATTAAAAGTTTTAAAATTTAGCATCTACAATTTAGAGTTTAGATTTTTAGGGATTAGAATTTTGGATTTAGATTTTTCAAATTTACCATTTACAGTTGATGAATTAAAATTAGTATATAAATTTAAAGAATTTAAATTAATATATAATGGATATTTTGTAAAAAAAAAATATATTTTTATAATTTGTAATTAATAATTGTATGCATATATTCTTAAATTTACCTATCAGCAGCCCAATAGCCAACTTTATCAAACTGGTTTTCAAAGACAAGCTTACTCGTTCCTCTCATCATGCATGCAATCACTTTGCCTGCGTGAGAGTATTGTTGCTAGCATATTCTGCAGGCAAGATGACCATGTTAATTCTACACAATATTTTTCAAACTCCTCTCCAACAATAAAGCACATAATCATTCCCATATATGCATAAACTAGAAGCAATTAGATTACCGCAATAACTCAATTGAGGGGTAGCTAATAGTAAGTTGTAAGTGGTCCAATCTGCATTTGAAAGAGATGAATTTATCATTAAATCTTTCTGCAGATATTTATGCATCTTGAACCTGCTGATAAAGTAGCCAAGCAATATTGTTGAGATATTAAATTTTATACAATTGAACTCTGATTTTCAGCCAAGCAATATGAATGTATTTCCTTTAATCCAATGTAAGCAAGGGAAGTAATCGCTAAATTGAATGAAATTCATGACACAGAAATGCTGAATGCCTAGATGGAAGTATGAATTTCAGATTACCGGATTAGAATGCTATTATGAAACAGATTATTTTGCCTTGTGGTGAGTAAGTTGAGATAGGTGAGGATCTAAAATGGTCTATTTATTGTACGAAATTTATAACAAAAGATGTGCTTTCCAAGTCAAAAAATAAGAAAAATGAAACAGAATGCGGTATTTGGATACAGAGTATGAACTGAGGCATAGTTGCCCTCTTAACAACTGCAAATTTATAAGCCTGCTGAAATTAATATCTATTGAACCACAGAGATAATTTTGGCCCAATAATAGGAATCTCAAATTAAAGAGGGGTTCAATATCCGATCAGATTTACCATTGTCCACCACTACCTAAAAGCAATAGATATCAAAACTTTGTCAATAAAACACAATTAAAAAAGAAAAGACAGAATCCATTATGCTCAATATAGAGGTTTCATTCGTTTTTCTTTTTAATTTTTTTCTTAATTCCTAATTCATTAATTGCATCAAACAAAATCTCTCATACTAATTAAGCAAAACAAACATCAATGTCAATAAATTGAAAGGCATCAACCAACAAACGAAAAGGAATTTCAAAGACCAGAGAATTAACCCATAAGAGAAAAGTATCCCAAAAGAACCATAATTGCTTCATTTGCCTCCTACTGTGTCTCATACTTTAAAATTAGTTAGTAAAGAACTTTCATCATATAAAGCCATTACCTTAGCTTCTTTGTAGCCACAAACAGCATCACAATCTAAAAACTTCAAGCAACACAAAATCAAAGAAAAGAATTTACCTTGCTGAAAAGTGAGGATACCAACCATTCAACAAATTCTGTCTGCACCACAACCACACAATCTCTCTCACAGACCCTATCGTTGCTCTGTTGATGAACCAATCAACTACACCAACCATGGCAAGAAATCTGAAAATGGATTAAATTAGGAAAATTTATCTCTTTAATCAATTCATATACAGTGGATATCAATCAATTACCTATTGTAGGCAACTGGTATTGTCTCTGCAGCGTGATAATTTCTTGCCCAAATTGAATATGAGACCCTGCAATTAGTCTAATCAAAATAATTACGCACAAAGAGAGAAGAAAATAGAGACTAACCACAGAAGAACCATTAGGTTAGTCCTTTTCAAGTGGCCAAAGAGATCGACGCTTCAGAGACCTTGTCTGAGAGAAGCGACGGCATGGGAGAGAAGCAAACGAGAAGAGACAGAGAAAAATTATCTGAACAAAAACTAGATAAGTTCTTAAGGTTTTGTGGATCAGAATTATCCCGCTAAAACTTTTGTGGAAATTTTCAATATCCCGCTAAAATAGGTTAGGACAAATGCCCATGTTATTTGCCTTGCAATTAATTAATAAGATATTTTTCAACTCATTAAACCCCAATTTTTCTTTTATAATATTGCAAGAATAAATTATAAAGTTAATACTAAATCCAAATTGCATGAATATAGTGCCCATAATGTTTAATTTGTTAGATTAAATGCTCTATTTAAATATAAATAAAATTTAATTATTAAAAATTAAAATTATATAATAATAGTATTTAAAAAATAAAAATGAAAATCATATAAAAATAGTCATAATTAATTAACTAATTTTTGCCATTGGCAACTATTGTAGCTAGTGTTGCTATGATTGTTTTCATTAAAGTTGGATTCCACCATTCTTTTCTATAAATTTGTTCTAAATTATTAGTATTATATTTTACTTTTTTATTTTCAGAATATGTAGTTAATTTGCTAATTTCTTATTTTATTTTATTTTTTGATAATGCTTGTCTTATTTCAATATAATATGATTTTAATTTTTTTAATAATATACTCTAGTTAATGTAGGGCTTTTTTAGGGGAATTTTTAGAAAAGCAAGAAAAATCTGGAGTTCCAATTTATGATATTATAATAATTTTTCATGATATTAATTGCCACCTACCAAAGAATTAACTAATCACTTTCTCTCCACTTAAAAGTCTTGTGAAAGAAGCACCAATCTCGTGCATGCTATACAAAAATAAAAATATAGATACTATTATAATTTTAACAAAAATAGGTTATTAAAAAGCTTATCTGTTGGAGGTAAAAATTACATGACCACATCATATTAAATGAATTAATTGCCTTTAATATTGGATAATGACTAATAATGATATGTGATTTTTTTAAGGCAAACAAGCCACTTTATTACTGCGAAACAAAATCAGCGGCAAGAGTTGAAAAAATACAAGATAGGAGATTTATGTCTCAAAACGTAATGACATAGGAATGGAGGTTCTATTTAAATAAATACTAAATATATTTATTAATACACGTTGCAATTCGAAAAACTAAACATTATAAAATCATTTTCTATTTTACAATAAATGATAGGATAAATTATTTAGATATAAATTTATTATTAATATAGTCACTAAATAAAAATTTACATGAATTTAGTTTAGATTAACTTATATAATTCAATTTTTTCAATTTCCCTATGGAATGAAATTTTCATAGGTAAATTCCCTACGAAATGAAATTTTCGTAGGTAAATTCCCTACAGAATCATATTTCCGTAGGTAAATTACCGACGGAAAGTTATTTCGTAGGGAATTTACCTACGGAAAATTATTTCTGTAGGGAATTTCCCGACGGAATTATGTTTCTATAGGGAAATTACCGACATAATAACGTTCAGTTGGTAATTTCCCTACGGAAACATAATTTTGTAGGTAATTTACCTACGAAAAATTAATTCCGTAGGGAATTTCCCGACGAAACCATTTTCCGTCGGTAATTTAACTACGAAAAATTATTTCCGTAGGGAATTTCCCGACGGAAATAGGATTCCGTCGGTAATTTACCTACGGAAGAAAGATTTTGTCGGTAATTTACCTACGGAAATGAATTCCGTCGGTAAATTTCGTGAGAAATTTTAGCTGTGAAATAATGGCGCCAAGTTTACGACGAACATTTACAAATCCGTCGCTAATTTTCGTTGGCAAATTTGGGCGGCAAATTTTCCTCCATTAATTACGACGGAATTATATTTTCGTCACAAAATACATATTTTCAGACATTTTTCGCTACAAAAAATATTTTTCCATCGGTAATTGCCTACGAAAAATTTTCCGTCGGTATTTATGAATTTTCTTGTAGTGGATGTGAAACAATGAGACTAGCATGAGAAATTGCATAAAATTATGATTAAAGGTGAGAAAATGACATAAGGAGGCATTATGTCACTTTAAGAAAAATCATGTAATATGAGTATTGAATCAAATGAATGATAAATTAATGAAATTAAATGTTGAATAATGGGATATTTGATGTCAAATACAAGAAAACATATTTAGGAATCACATGTTTATTGTGCAACCTATTATGTTCCTTATGAATAAATTAAGTAAATGTTAGTTAATTTTGAATTAATGATAGATTAATGTAATTGAAGGAAAAACTATAAGATATATGATGTTAAATGTATGAGAATATGGTTAGAAAGGGAATGTTAGTTATGGATCCCATTATGTAAGTAAATGAGATTAAAGTTTAATAAAGAATTAAATTAAATCAAGGTTAGAATTATGCTTAATATACATGGATGACATGTTGAGAATGCATTAGATGAATTAAATAAAATTATACATATATGTTCTAATAGTGATCGAATGGTAATCTAGTGTTTATCATATTATAAATTAATGATTAATTGCATATTAAACATGAAATGCATAATACAATGATGAGTAATCACAACATGATTGGTTAGAACTAAAAATAACATATGGACATAATATTATGTAAGTGAACATAATGAGGTACATGCATCTAACTGAGGGTTTTTAATGCAAAATTGATGTACATCAACATATGAATACATAAAATGATCTTAGAAATACATATGGCATGAGAAATAATGAGAAATCACATTGTATGTAAAGGTTTAAGATAAGGTTGAATAGTGAACCCTTAAGAAAATGGCATGTTTCATTAAATTTGAATGATATTCACCATGATTATTATGAATTCATATGTGATAATGATGAAGGAATGAGAAAATAGAAGGTATGATATGTGGCATAATGGAAATGACATAAATAATTATATAAAAATACAACATAGGATGAAATAAATAATTGCCCTTAGTATGCAGTGGGTAATCCAGGATTGTAGAATATAACGGCTTGCCATAGGGACCCAAATACTGTAGGAGCATCATAATGTCAGATTTCTATTGAGGGATGGCTACGCTCAAGTAGTCACCTCGCAAATACTATAGGATGGCTATGCTCAAATAGTCACCTCACACATAGAGTGCAATGTCCCAACATAACCCCTAGTGGTCATCGGGTATGTCTGGGATGTATTCGAAAGATAATATAAAGAAATAAATATTAGAAGTGTAGGAAATGACCTAAAAAGAATTAACTTAAAAGTCAAGGGCATTATGGTTAACAGATTTAGTGACATACGCATGTATAATTATATATGACATAACGCATGGAACATGGATCAAATTTGAAATAACGAATGAACTAAGGTGAAATTAAGGAAGTATAAAAGAAAGAGGGGTTAAGATGTAATTTCTCTAAGCTTGATAAATAGACCAATCAAATTGTGAAGGGTGTGTCTCTAGAAATCTCATAAGAATGGAAGAGATTTCATGAAAATTATAAGAGGAAAAAGGTGTCGACTATTTTGGGGTCCCAAACACAAAAACATTTATGCTCTTTCCCACCAGTTCCTCTTCCAAAAGTTTAATACCAAAATTGCTCAAGGGACTTAGGGAAAGACGAGAGTAAAATTAAGGTATTTTATTTAAGATAATTTCTTTTTTTTCTTTCATTTTTTATATTAGGTTGAGAGAGCTGGATGTATAAAGGTGGATTGAAGTTTACATGAGTAATTGATTATATTTTTTAGTTGAAAAACTAAGTAAAAAAAAGTGAGGATGGAGCAACATGCTTAAATAACATATATGGCTCAATAAGGTAAATGAACTATTCACTTTCTTACATGTGATTTCTTGTGTAAAATGATTATAAATGGTATGTTTGACATGTTAATGAAGCAGAAACATGATTGTGTTGGTTATATGTGCATAAAAAAGGAATTTAGGAAGAAATCATGAAATAAGTAAATTCTATCCTAGGGTTCACTTAACTCAGCGGGACTATTTTATTCATAAGTTGAATTGTAGAGCCTCAAATTAAGTAATTTCAATTGGAGAGTAAATTAGACTCATAGAAGAATATGTTTTATGAAGAGGTGAAAGACCAGTTCTACCTTTAAGGTTGTAAAAAATAAGTTTGAAATTGGATAATGTATGTTGCCCTATCAATAGTCCATACTATTTGATGTATATCTTAAGATTTAGAAGCTCAAATGAAGTTATGTTTAATGATTTTAAAGTAGAGACACATGATGAACAATTTGGCAGAGATCACTTTGCCTAAAAAATTTATCTACTATGTGTAAAACTCAATGCAAAATTAAGCAGATTGATTATCCAAAACACCTTTTATCGTGCTCACGATAGAGTACATCTATCCTTCCTTTACTTTTAACCTTTTTCTTTCCCTCATATCTGTCTACCTCTATATATCACGCTCACGATAAAATCTTGCAATCTTACTCATTTTTCCTTTTTTTTCCTTGTGCAATCTCCTATTACTCCAAAATAACAACACAACAAAAATAAAACATAAACGATACCAATATCTAAGCATGACAATTAAAACTAGACATTTTTGAACCCAATTAGAACATCTTCAACATGGAATTAAGGGAAATAGATAGTATAAAAGGTATGTGGAATACAAAAATGTAAAGGAAACATGAATATGTACATAGATGCTTAAAGATGTTAGAGTAGAAAATGTAAACATACATGAATGTGTGAATATTGTAGCAATGCATTAATGTTCAAAGTTATGCTATTATGATTATAAAAGATGTTTGTTTATGTACTCATGTATACTAACTAATGAGATTACATGAATTACAAATGAGCATATACGTATTTGAACATGCAAAGACATATATAAAAATGTAAAGGAGTTAGTTATGTTCTTATTAGGTTTTCATACTAACCCCATGAATATATGCTAATGTATTAGAATGCAAGAGTATGAACGATGACATATGAGTTTGAACATGCATTGATATGCAGATATTCTAATGAAATGATACATTAATATACTTATAGTTACATAATTGATTCATAGAATTGTTAAGTCTAATTATTAATTCTATATATGAAAATAAAATGTATTAGATTATAAAAGTATATAGAAATGTATGAACATGTCTATGATTTCTTGCTCCTAGATATGCTCATGCAAATGAGCTATAAACATATAAGATAGTAAAGGAAAAACATAAAGAAGTTAAAGTAATAAGTTACGGTTGCCTGAATTTATGTTTAGGTTATGGATAAATAGGCATACCTAAAAGGGTATATTGCATTTGCCACATGTTACCTTATTTAGGTCCATAATATAGAATTAACCCCATTTAGGTCCACAATACAATACAAATCTGATCCCGTTTGGGTCCATAGTTTGATACCTTTGGGTATCTTTATTGTACCTTCGTGTACCATAGTATCGCCTATTATCCACATCCGTAGAAAGGTGCAGGCTTACTACTGAATATAAGTAAAGCATTATAAGAGGTAAGATTACCGAAATCACATAATATTCCATGACTTGGTTTACATGTTAATTTTATATAAATCTATGTATAGTAAATAGAAAACATGGAATTGGTTAAGGTCATATTCTAATATGAAGTATGAAGTATTATAGTATCGCATGTATGTAATTATTTCTATAATTACATGATGTTTTATGCACTTAATGACATAATTATTAGGTTTGACATGAATGATTGTTCAATACTTTGGAATACTTTATACACAATACTTATTGATATTACTAAATTATTGCTTGTTTAATACTATGCTTATATGTGTGTACGCGCCTTAATGATTTTTGTAAGAAACCGTCTTTATGATTTATGTTCCCTACTAAGCTGTATAGCTTAGTACGGGTGTTCATCCGTGTAGGTATATAATTTAGGATCCTTTAGTAGGGATAAGATCTGCAGCAACGAGGCCAACATCAGATTTAGGAAGAGCTAATGTCTATTTAAAGTGTTTTGTGATTATTACCTTATGCTAAATGAGTTGTAATATAAAAATAATAGTATAGTATGAATTATAATAGCCCTCATTCATAGTCTTCTAACTATAATAAGTTTAGTTTTGTGTAATACGATATGCATAGTAACAGAAAATAAGGAAAATAAGAGTGAACATTACTTATAGTCATACAATTTATACATACAGCCATACAGTCACACAATTCTCATCTCGTATATCCAGTTCAAGGATTTTCACCGGTCGCCACTAAGGGTAAAATTGTAAATATACGAGGAAACAGGGACTAAATGGTAAATTATATATAAAGATATCACATGTGTTATTGAATAATAAATAAAGTAAAAATGTGATTAGTAGAGTAAGAAAGGGTAAAAATGCAACTACGTAATAAACCAAAGATAATATCGTAATTTGGCATTAAAAATGTGATTAAAAAGGGTAAAATAGTCAAATAAGCAAAGAAGGGTAAAATCATAATTGATAAAAAGTTGTAAGGACCAAATTATAATTTACCATCATATGGATAAGTATAAAGACTAAAATGCAAATTTTACAATTAAGATAAAACAAAAGTCAAAGAAGCAAAAGGGTCAAATTTGAGGTTAAAGAAAGTAAAACACGATGAAAAGAAAGTTTAGGAACTTAATGGTAATTTTTCATCCAAGTAAGAATTATGTGAGAATAAATGAGAAAAACATATAAAGGAAGGACTAAATTGTAATTTATCATCACGTAGGGACTAAATCATAATTTGCCACCATATGGATAAAATATGAGGACTAACAGTGCATTAGGACTAAGGTGGAATATAGATCGAAAAGGAAATAAAAAGAGTTAAGTCAATGATAAATGATCAAATGTGCATTAAAAAGGAAGGTTAGGGATCAAATGGGAATTTTACTCTAGAAAGAGGGAACCAAGGATAAAAAGACATAAACATATGGGAATAAGGATTTGTGGTAATTGGAAGAATTAAAGAAAAAATTGTAGCATAAACTATAATATTAAGTAATTAAGAATAAAAAGGAAAGAATGCATAAAAAATTAAAAAAAAATAAAATCATGAAGAAATGTAGACAGTGAATATGATAATAATAAGTCCAACGAAATTGATGAAAACTATCACTATGTTATGAACAACATCTTGGAGACAGATGCCTAAATCATGGAAAATACAAATGGGCTATAGACAAGAGTAAAATAGATTAAGGAACACCAGGTTGTACACTAGGTCAGAAAAACAAGTAGTAAACTAAAAACTAAAATATGGAGAAAAAACATAAGCTTAGTTGTGGATTAAACATAGAGTATACAACTCAATGATTAAAATGATGGAATATGACATGGTATGAATGAGATGATAACACAGCGGAAAAACAAAAATTTTCATCATACATACCATACAAATCCAAAGCAAGAAACGAAACATACAATTTTAGGGTTGTAAAACTTACAACTGTTGATGCACTTAAATATTTGGTTTGATGAAGACCAGCAACCAAGAGTGATATATCAACCTTTGATCTTCTCCACCAATGCCAAAAGAACAGCCTTTACGCCACTCTTCTCTATGTTCACACACACAATTGCAAAGACGGCTTAAAATTGAGATTGCTAGCTCTCTATTTAAGTATCGTGTAAAGGCAATTCACAACAAAAAAACTGCCAATTAGCGACTAAAATTAGCGACGGCCCAATTTCCGTCGCTAATTTTGCGACGGATTAGCGACTGTTTTATATTTCCGTGGCGATAATGATATTTGCTATTTTTTTGCGACGAAATAGCGACAGAATTAATAAACAGTCGCTAATTATTGGCGGGAAGTGTACGCGCCCTGTTTTGCGACGGAATTAGCGACAAATTTTTCCGTCGCTAAATTTTATAATTTTTTATTCAGGTAATTAGTTCCAGAAATTTTAGCGACTAAACTTTTAGTCGCTAATGTTGGCGGGAAAATTTAGCGCCTTTTTTTGCGACGGTTTAGCGACGGAAATAACTGTCGCTAATTAGTATTTTGTTTCTGTAATACGATTAGCGACGAATATATTTAGTCGCTAATCCGTCGCAAATAAATTAAAAAATAAGTTTTTAAATTTCACTCCCATGATTTATGTATAATTTCAAGTAATTTTAATATAGACCATATAAAATGAATTATTTCTTTTGTAACAGAAAATTATAAATTATTTTATAAGTTGGTAATAATTTTTTACCAATTATACCAAAATCTAATGTTATTTATTTAGAAAATTTACATTTTTAATCATAATAATAAACTAATTGTTATGATTATTATATATTTGCGGCGAAGATTAGTTTTTAAGATCTGTAAGTTTAATTTCAATTGTAAAAAAGATGTTGTTTTCTGAATTATTTACGTAATGACCAGTTTTGTATACGAAAACGATCGGAAAATCATTTACCGTTAGATTGGCCTGAGTTTTGGTGAGTACATTCGAAACTCCTTTTTGTTAATTTTGGACCGTGACGATTAGTTTTTAAGATCTGTAAGTTCAGTTTTTATTATCTGTAAGTAACAATGGTATATCTTTTGTTTTATATTTGTGGTTATTATCTTTTTAAGTTTTATTTATTGGGATTTTAAGTTCTTCTTTGTTGAAATGTCGTTTAAATATCGTTTGTTCAATTGTGATTTAATGGGTTGTGATTTTTTTACTTGGTTGCTGATCTGTGCTCGACTTGTAGCTGAAATTGGTTGTTGCTTTGATATGTCAATTTCACATTGCCATTGCCATTGCCATTCCCACCCCCACCCCCTCTATTGAGCTTTGATGATGTGATCTCATTGATATGTATGAACCCATGGTGTTTTTTAAGGTGTGTCATTTTAGTTTCAGAAGAAGCCCCAACTCTACTCATCTTCTATATTTACCATGTAGAGCATGTTTGCTAATAAAACTATGTAATTGAACTATTTAGCTCTCATGTTTTGGTCTTGCTTGAGTAGCTTTTATCTGTGCTCAAGCTGGTTTAGCTGATGAAATCCTAGGAATAGCTTTTGCTCAATTTGATACTGGTGGGCTTTTCATGGATGTGGCTTCTGAAAATCGCAAATTGATTTTCAACAGAGCAAAGCAGTATGCCCAGGAGTATGAGCAGCAGGTTTGTTTTTCTATTTTTTTATTTGTGAAAATCATGCATTTTTCTCCTTACATTTCAGATTTTTCTCTTATTTTCTCTTTTTATTTTCTATCTTTTATTTATTAATTAGATAATAACTATTACTGTAAGTAACAATGATATATCTTTTATTTTATAAAATTTAAATTAAATATTAAATTATTAGAAATTTTAATTATTTTTTTATCAATTATTCCCAAATTTAAATTTATTTATTTTAAAAATTTACATTTTTAATAATAATAATAAAGTAATTGTTATAATTTTTATATAGTCATATTATGAAAAATAATAAATATAAATTTTTTTATAATAATATAATAAAAATTATTATTTTATTTAAAATGGTTATGAAAAATTTATAATTTATTTTTATTTTGTTAAAATATTGAGTAAATTTTAAATTATTAAAAATTTTAGTTATATATATTTACAAAATTATCCTTAAATGTAAGGATAAAATGATAAATTTGGTAGGGGTATTTTAGTAATTTTATAATTTTACCCTAGGTATAAATAGAACATTTTCCCTCACCCCTTCTCTCCACTGTTTCACAGCACCGCCGTTGGATCCCCTGTGACCGAGCGCTCCTCTCCATGCCCACCGATCGTCCTCACTTGCCGACGATAAGGAGATCGGGGATGGGTATGCCGAGATTTTTCAGGGAGGATTCCCACTAAAATTGATGGCATCTGAGCGTGTGACTACCTGCTACGGGTCCTTGGTGCTGTGAACTCAACATCGACAGTAGCGGTGCATCGTCGGAGACATTGTTTCCTCCGGCGACATTCTCTCGTTTCATGCTTCAAACCCTAAAATCAGAAGATGAAGTTGGAGGAAGACAAATGAGAAAGGAAATCGAATCCCTAAAATCAGCGGCGGCAGCGGAGGTTCTAGCCTAAAACTCTTGCAAGGTATCCCTCCTTCTCAAATATGTCGCTTTTTCTCTCTTCATCTGCAGCTGTATTCTATTTGTCTTTTTAATTCCCAATTTTTTTTTGAGTCCGATTTGTTTGGCCATGCATATTTGTTTTATCTGTTGCTGCTTCCTTGTTAACCTTCATTATGGGTGGTACATATTTGTTTTTGCTTCAACTGTTGGGCGGTGTTCATTTGTTTCTGCTTCACGTGCTGCTGGGCGGTGGTTTTTATTTTTTTTGTCATATGCTACTGGGTGTTTTAAGGGTTGGTTTTAGTTTATGCTGCGATCTAGTTTATCCTTGAGTGCCTGTACATAATGTTTTCAACATAGAATGAGGCAAATGGTAGGGGCATTTTAATTAACTGTTTCTCAATTTGTCTTTGAATTAGGTGTGTCATAGAGTCTATGAACTTCTGTTGTACTATTAGCTAAGAAATTAGGTTCCTTGCCTTTGATAGGTTTTAATACAGATGGAACTAGGTTTATATACGAGGATTTAGCTTTGAAATGCCAACAGACAGTGTCCAAAGGAAAGTACTCGAATTCTACCAATGTTGAGGTTTGTAAATATTGGTTACTATTAAATTAAGCATATGGTGATACTAAGTAACATCTAAAAAATCAATCTATATTTGCTGTTAATTTATTTTTAGAAAAATTAAAGGGTTTACAGCAGTAACTAAATAGAGTTTTATGACGGCCCTTAATCTGGAAAGAAGGAGAGGAAAAGATTTTAGAAGGTAGAAAGTAGGGTTTGAGAAAAAAAATTCCAAAATTCAGTTACCTGAAAATTTGGTTAAACGAAAATTCAATCTGAAATTAAATTTGTTTTTCAATTAACCGAACCGATGGTTTCATGTGCTAGCACCTTTTTGTTTTTTGCTGAATTGTGTATAAAACCGAGTTTTGAAGATGAAAGTTTTAGTTTATTTGTAGAAATACAATTTTGAAAATATCTTAAATTACCATTAGTTTACCAGTTGGGACTGAAAATATCAAACTAATTGCGTATTCTATTTTTATGTGTTAAAAGAAGCTTGACAAGAGTTGAACATGTTGATACCTGGCTTTGATACCTGAAGTAGGAAGTTCTTCAACGGAATTATATACAAAGTTGGCGGGGATAGCAATATGTTGTATTTTTATTTACACATTTACTAGTTTTAGTTTGTATTTGTATTTTGAATATTAATTGGTATGTATTTGGTTTGTAATTTTTATTTTTTAATGTATTTTGAACATTTTTAGTTTATGTCTATATTTTGAACATTGGGTTGTATTATTTTTGGTTTCTACTTTTATTTCTAAGTACTTTGAAAATTTCAAATTTTTTTTTTATAATTGCATTTGAAAATTTCTCCAGTCATAATTGTTCAAATAGAAGAAAGTTTTATTTATTGGGATTTTAAGTTCTTGTTTGTTGAAATGTCGTTTAAATATCGTTTGTTCAATTGTGATTTAATGGGTTGTGATTTTTTTACTTGGTTGCTGATCTGTGCTCGACTTGTAGCTGAAATTGGTTGTTGCTTTGATATGTCAATTTCACATTGCCATTGCCATTGCCATTCCCACCCCCACCCCCTCTATTGAGCTTTGATGATGTGATCTCATTGATATGTGTGAACCCATGGTGTTTTTTCAGGTGTGTCATTTTAGTTTCAGAAGAATCCCCAACTCTACTCATCTTCTATATTTACCATGTAGAGCATGTTTGCTAATAAAACTATGTAATTAAACTATTTAGCTCTCATGTTTTGGTCTTGCTTGAGTAGCTTTTATCTGTGCTCAAGCTGGTTTAGCTGATGAAATCCTAGGAATAGCTTTTGCTCAATTTGATACTGGTGGGCTTTTCATGGATGTGGCTTCTGAAAATCGCAAATTGATTTTCAACAGAGCAAAGCAGTATGCCCAGGAGTATGAGCAGCAGGTTTGTTTTTCTATTTTTTTATTTGTGAAAATCATGCATTTTTCTCCTTACATTTCAGATTTTTCTCTTATTTTCTCTTTTTATTTTCTATCAGCAAAAGGAGCTGATTCAGCTTAAGCGTGAGGCTAAGCTCAAAGGAGGTTTCTATGTTCAACTTCATGTGTAACATTTTTATCAAACATTTTCAGTATCAATGCCATGAACCCTAAATCCAGAAAGATTTTGCAGCTATTGTGCTTAAGACATGTTATTATCCATTTTATTTTCCGTTTATCTACAAAAATATTATCTGTTATTTTACTCTGTTATTGGATGATGGCCTTACTGTTAATTTGAGATATTTTTTTCATTTTATATTTAGTAACATCTTTGATACATCAAAATATGGGATTTTTCAGCTTAACAATGGCTTGGCTCGAACTCCTCGGATGGGGTCTCTCTCTCTCCTATTCCTTTTTTTTTTGAATTTGTTTGTGTATCATATTAAAGTAATGTTTTCTAATTGGATTTTCAATGTGTTGTTAATAGGGTTGCGGTGGTTCTTAGGTGGTTGCTTGTGATCATGGTTTTTTTTTTTACCTTTTCAAGGATTTTGTGTTGTTACTGCGTATCTTTACAGATGGAATAGCTGGAATTTCTTTGCTTGCAATATCAATGAAACGGTCATCAAGGAAACATGTGAATTCAATTTATTTGTTTTCATACTACAAGTAAATTCGTTTGTGATAGTGAATTCGTGTTATTAAAATGTTAATAAGAAAGTAGTAGAATATGAGAAAACATACATTGGAATAGAGGATAAGAATGAAATTCTTGACCTTTCATTGCCCTTTTTGACAAGTCGGGAAGATCTAGCATCTTTATGCGGTAAACTCAAACAATTTTGTATATCATGCCCCAAAATTGTTGCTTTCTTCATTTTACATCTGTATAGTATAACAATTACTAATTCTTTCTCTAGTTTAATAAAATGCTCTCAGCTGGGGCTCTTAATTTGTCGACTTCCTGACTTTTTCTACGGATACCAAAAGGAATGCTCCTTAGTTTGATGTTCATTTCTTGTGTGCTTTTAAGCTTGTTATCATTCACATAGACATACTGCCTGGAATTTGCAATGCAATAACTCGTTTGCTTAGAGATGGTAAACTTTTAAGCTAATTACTGGTACGGATCTGTGATGAGGTGATGATTACCCTGCTCTATCTCAAGCTTTTGTTAATCTTTTTAAATAGTTCATTGGGACTAAAGTTATCGATGTGCAGGCATTCAAAGTCATCGTGAATGATCCTGATTCAGTTTTGAATTCCCTCACCCGTGAAGTCAAGGAATGACCCCCCAACCACTGAAGATTCGGGCTGATATTGAAATAAAGTGTTTCCAGTTTGATGGGGTTCTTCACATTAAGGTTAATTCACTTTCCTTCTTTCCCTTTTATTTGCCTTTAGTTCCTTTTTTTTAATTTTTTTAATTGAATGTCAGATTATGTGTATCTAGGACATATCCTCTACTTGAGAAGCTGTGGTGTTTTACAGACTTTTTATGTGTTTCGTGACAGGATGCAATGAAAAAAGCAGAGGCTGCTGGCAATAAAGACTGTCCTGTGAAAATAAAACTGGTTGCTCCCCCACTTTATGTTCTTACCACCCAAACACTAGCAAGGTTAGACTTATTGCTTCAGAAAAATGCGAAGCCCAATGTGCTCATTAGACATTGCTTTTTATTACATTATCTGTTTTTGAGAATATAATGCTAGATTTTAAAGGTTTAATTTAATTTACTTTAAAAGTATTTCACATCATTCTATATTTGTTTAATTTTTTGTTTGTCTTTGTTGATTTTGTGATTAGTGTGTGTGTGCATGCCAATCCCTGTATATTGATCCTAGTATCGTCATTCTTTGATCAATGACTTAAGAGATAATTGATTGGTTTTCAACCAATAGAGACTTTTTAATCTCAAAGATTAAAAGAATTGACAGCACTAAAAAAAATCCATTATTACTCTTGAATGCTTCAAATAAGGCTTTTGGTATGAGTTGGTAAGGATCAGCTTCTTGGCTTTATGACTGCAATTTTAATGTAGGATTAAGGATGATCTACTTTGTTGTAATGAGCGGTCTCTTGGCATTACAATTTGATAGATACAGTTCTGAAGCTAGTAATTCATAATTGCGATCTCTGGAGCTTCTAATGATTGGCGAAAATTCCTGTCTCTAATTTTTTATAATGCATTCAGGTCTATTCGAACAAGAAGTGCTTGGTTGCTGCTTGTGCAGAATGATGAAGACTGCGGAGTTCTTTCTTTTTTTTGTAGCATATTGTATAAAAATTTGTTAGTAGTATTATTTAGTTTGAATTTTTTTTAATTATTTGTAAAATACTGCACAATTTAATTTACTTTTATGATATTATATTTTTTAATTTAATAATATTTGAGAAATTTTATTTATATAAATTAAATTCTGAATGTTATAATAATAATAATAAAATATTATAAATGAATTGCGACTGAGTAGTTAATTTTCATTTTATTTGCAATTTAGGAATATTTATTAGCGACGGATTTAGTGACGAAAAGTTTGTCGCTAATAATAATTATTATATTTGTCTAGACTAATTTAAGAATTTATTTAGCGACTAAATTAGCGACGGAATTTTTAGTCGCTAAAAATTATTATTATAATACGGCGATTAATTATGAAACATAAATTAGCGACGCCGAAAATAATTTAGCGACGAATTTTTTCGTCGCTAATTTAGCGACTGATTTTGGATTCCGTCGCTAATATATTAGCGACTGGCCTATTAGCGACTGTTCGTCGCGGCATCGCTAATTTTAATTAGCGACGGAAAACAGTTAATTAGCGACGGAATTTTCCGTCGCTAATCAGCAGTTTTTTTGTAGTGATTGATTTGAAGCTACAAAATTTGATTTTGTACTTCTCTAGGTTGCTATTACTACCCAATAATACAAGAGAATGAGGAACAATCCTTTCTCCTTGTGAAAAATTGGCCAAAAGAAATTCTTGAGAGGGAGATGAAATTCACGCCACTTTAGAGAAGAATTAGGTTACACACTTTTCTCTCTCATCCAATATATATATTATCTTATTTATTAAGTGATAAATCTCAAATATACTACCTTAAGATAATTAATATTAGCTAAAGATAATTAATATTTGCCTTTATCACTTAATTAAAATAAGTAATATTTATTGATAAAAACTCTTTTAATTTATCCAAGATAAAAACAAAAGACATTTAATCAAATAATATCACTTAATTTAGGATAAAAGATAAGACACTTAAATCTAATAAACCACTTAAATAAAAATAATACATGTGCCGAAATTCCTTGGTATTTCCCTAGGAATTTCGGCCACATCAAATTCCATTTAAATGATTTAATTAGATAAATATATTTTTAGGCTTTAATACTCAATTAATTAAATTAATACATGACATTTAATTAATTGAAATTAAACCTTGTGGGCTGAATTTCTCTCTCTCATGGGCCAAGGTCCAATAGCAATCTAATAACCCATTACACACGTTAATTTGACTTTAATTAAAAGCCCAAATTAATGTCCAATACTTAATTTAAATATTTTAAACCCAATGCTTTATGTGCGATCCTATAGGTCCATTTAATGTTGGCAATGAATTAATAAATTAATTCAAAGGCTATATATATTCCCTAGCAAGATATTATAGCAATCCAAATTAAATGAAAATGCATATGGCATTTAGTGACCTAATGCAATTTTGTATAGTTCCTTACCCATAAATATCAAAATTAATATAAGGCATGGAACTAGTCTTCCTTATATATATTAATTCCTTTCTTGATATTACAGTGACACTAAACTCTCAGATAAATAATGATTACTCATTATTTCATCTCGGTATGGCCATACAATTCTTAGTTCACTGATCAAGTGGCCGATGATATTTTTCTCTCTTATCGAGAGGGATAATCCCTTCACTTCTCTCATGCTCTCTAACATGAATCAATGCATACCCAAGCATACCCGTACTTGTCACTCTGTTACGAGCACGTTAGGTGTATGTCAAAGCACACATTAATTCATAAAGAGTTTCATAGAGATTTTAGGTCTAAGAACTCCGATACAAAACTTGCATATGAGAAACACTTATGACTTGTACCATGTAGTGTTCTCATGAGCGGATCGAATCTAGATACCATGTTTTAAACATGTATCTATGATCTCTGATTGACACTCTTGTCCTTATGATCCGTAAGACAGAACTCAACTTATCAGAGAGAGCATACTAGTCTTAATTCATATGTTATTCCCATAACAATGACTGATTAGGGATATTTAGAATAAAGTCTCATTTATTTCAAGGTCTTACAACCATGTGCCTCACACATGATAACTTAAACTGAAACAACATTCTTGGATGGTTTTATCAATTGATATACACAGGAATACAATAGATAAAATAATTGCCTCATTTTATTAATTAAAGTGTTTTATTACAATGCATTGGGGCTAGGGCTTACACTAACATAAAATGTAGTAAATATCAAAACAATTAGAAAATAAAAAGGAATGTGCACATATGTGGAAAATAAACGAACAACTTATGATAAAAATATAAATAAGAAAGATAAGAATAGGAAGTAAAAGAAGTCAACTTAAGTAAATTAGTATATTTGGTGATATTTAAATGAAAGAATTAAAGAATTTTTTTTACTTGCATACCCATACCATGAAATTTATTAGTTAGGTGTCAACCACTAAGCATTATATGCTCAGGTTGTAGCTTGTTGATAAATGCAGGTTTTAAAGGATTTAGGTTGGTATTCGAAGGGACAGACACTAGATACTGGTAAAGTTACACAACAAAAGTGTTAAATTATAGTGTTTGTATATAGGATCGTGCTATATATAGGAATTATATTGAATTTATAGTTATATTGCATTATGATATTTACAGTGTATGAATGTTACATTTAGTGGTATCAGAGCTTAATTTAGATGGTTCTAAGCTCGAAGTGCATGAAATAATTAAGTACACATACGACAAAGACTTTAATAGTTAAGATCATTAACAAGCAAAGTGACCTGTCCCTTCTGATGTGAGTAGGAAAAATAGATAGAAGTCATAGTGGAAAGTATAACAAAATAGTAGTGTTCCCAATTATGAAGTGCGAATAAATTTTGAAGATGAAATTTTTATTAGTAAGGTGAAATGTAACCCTCCAAAATTTCATCTGATATGAATAGTATATTGTAGAACCGGAATAGTTTTTGGTGTGATTACAGAACTATAGTACAGTAGAATTCAAAAGAGTTTAAATGTTAAACATATGTAGCCCAGAGTAGTACTAAGATTGGTGACCTAGTGGGAAGTTTCACTTAACAACTAGATGGGACAATATATATTAAATAGAGTCCGGTGGTATAATTTATGGTAAAATTGAGGTTGGATCGGCTCTCAAACTAGACAGCGAAAAATTTATCCGAATCATAAAAGCATTGACCAAAATTTTGACCGATTCGAAAATATTTTACAAACCACTAAAAATTATTTTATTTGCCCAGATCTACTAAAAAAATCTTAATTAATATTTGGAAATGAAAAATAAATTTTCTGACAGTTTCAAAATTTCAAGTTTTGAACCTGCTCATTTTATCTCTGGAGCTGAAAATATACCAAAATGATGTCAGAATAATCTATAATTTTAGACACACCTTCTTGCACATGGAGAAATATTTTAGAGTATTCTGATGAGAGGAACATTAAAATCTAAAAAAATGAGAAAAATCAAGTTTTTGAACTAATAAAAAATATTTTGGTACCCTAAAATCGATAAAAACAAACTCTAATTGATCTAAAATTTTAAAAATATCTTAATTATAATATTTAGAAATTTTTGAAATCATTTTGGTTGAAGAATAAAATAAGGATAGATGTCCCAATGATAAAGTGATAAGTAGCATAATTAGATCCACATGAAGTGGTTTGACTTATCTGCCCTTTAAACCATTAATTTTAGGGTTGATTTCTAGGAGAAATATTTACCCAAAACCCAAAGAATTCTAGAGAAAAATTGAACTAGAAAGCAGCTCTCCTTCTCTTCCAAAAATATAACCCAAAACTTAGTGAAATTCCATTATTGTCACTTGATTCATGCTCTTCCACCATAATTTTTCATACTTTATCAATTGAAATCACTCTTATCATCTTTTAACAGCCTTAAAATCAAGACAAATTCAGATTTAGAGGGGAGAAAGTGAATGTAATTTTGAATAGAAGTTTGAAGTAAAAATTAAAGTAAGTGTATTTAGTGATAATGTAATGTTTTAAATAGATTTTTAGGTAGATTTTGATATGTGAATTCATATTTTGGGGTTGAATTTGAATTATGGATGAAGAAAATTAGTGAAAAGAGATATGAAGAAATTCGACCAAGATGGATTTTTAAGGTAGAACAAGTGAAATCAAAGGAAAAATGGGAGGAAATCATGGAAAAGGAAGAGAAATCAAGGGTGAGAGCTTGAAAAATAAAGGTATGTGGATACCCAAACTAGTTTATTTCATGTGTTTAGGGTTATGTAAATTAGAAATTTTGAAATATGTTGAGTAAAAATATAATTAATTGTACATAAATGAAATTAGATGTGAAATAATGAGACTAGTATGATAAATTGCATGAAATTATGATTCAAGGTGAGAAAATGGCATAAGAAGGCATTATGTCACTTTAAGAAAAATAATGTAATGTGAGTATTAAATCAAATAAATGGTAAATTAATGAAATTAAATGTTAGATATTTGATGTTAAATACAAGAAAACATAATTAGGAATCACATGTTAGTTGTGCAACCTATTATGTTCCTTATGAATAAATTAAGTAAATGTTAGTTGATTTTGAATTAATGATAGATTAATGTAATTGAAGGAAAAACTATAAGATATATGATGTTAAATGTATGAGAATATGGTTAAAAAGGGTATGTTAGTTATGGAACCCATTATGTAAGTAAATTAGATCAAAGTTCAATAAAGAATTAAATTAAATCAAGGTTAGAATTATGTTTAATATGCATGAAAGACCTGTTGAGAATGTGTTAAATGAATTAAATAAATTTATACGCTTATGTTCTAATAGTGATCGAATGGTAATCTATGTTATATCATATTATAATTTGATTATTATTTGCATATTAAATATGAAATGCATGATACAATGATGCATAATCACAACATGATTGGTTAGAATAAAAACAACTTATGGACATAATATTATGTAAATGAACGTAATAGGGTACATATATGTAAGTAAGGGTTATTAATGCAAAGTGGATCTATATCAAAATGTGAATACATAAAATGACCTTGGGAATACATATAGAATGAGAAATAATGAGAAATCACATTGTATGCAAAGGGTTATGATAAGGCCGAACTGTGTACCTTAGGAAAATGGCATGTTTCATCAAGTTTGAATGATATTGGCCATGATTGTTATGAATTCATATGTGATAATGATGAAGGAATGAGAAAAGAGAAGGTATGATATGTGGCATAATGGAAAGGACACAAAGAATTATATAAAAATACAACATAAGGTACCGTGGATAATCCAGGATCATAGGATACAATGGCTAGCCATAGAGACCCAGATACCATGGTAGCATCATGAGTTTAGATTTTCATTAAGGGATGGCTATGCTCAAGTAGTCACCTCACACATACTGAAGGATGACTATGCTCAAGTAGTATCCTCACACAAACTGAGGGATGGCTATGCTCAAGTAGTCACCTTACACATACAGTCATACAGTCTATACATACAGTCATACAATTCTCATCCCGCATATTCGGTTCGAGAATTTTCACTGATAGCCACTAGGGGTTAAATTGTAAATATATGTGAGAATAGGGACTAAATGATAAATTATACATAAAGATATCACATGTGTGATTAGATAATAAATAAAGTGAAAAATCTGATTAATAGATTGAGAAAGGTTAAAAATATAATTACGCGATAAACCAGGGATAATATCGTAATTTGGCACTAAAAATGTGTTTAAAAAGGTTAAAATAGTCAAATAAGCAAATAAGGGTAAAATCATAATTAATAAAAAGTCATAGGGACCAAATTATAATTTACGATCATATGGATAAGTATAAGGGCTAAAATATAAATTTTAAGATTAAGATGAAACAAAAGTCAAAGGAAGCAAAAAGGATCAAAATTAAGGTTAAACAAAGTCAAATATGATGAAAAGAAAGTTTTGGGACTCAATGATAATTTTTCACCCAAGTAAGAATTACGTGAGAATAAATTAGAAAAACACATAAAGGAAGGACTAAATTGTAATTTATCGCCATGTAAGGACTAAATCATAATTTGCCACCACGTGGATAGAATATGAGGACTAATAGGTACATTGGGACTAAGGTGGAATACAGACCAAAAAGGAAATAAAAGAGTTAAGTTAGTGACAAATGATCAAACACGCATTAAAAAGGAAGGTTAGGGATTAAATAGGAATTTTATTCTAGGATAAAAAAGACATAAACATGTGGGAATAAAGATTTGATGGCAATTGGAAGAGTTAAAGAGGAAATTGTAGCATAAACTATAATATTAAGTAACTAAGAATAAAAAGGAAATAATGCATAAGAAAATGAAAAAAAAAATCATAAAGAAATATAGACAGTGAATATGATAATCATAAGTCTAATGGAATTGATGAAAAATATCATTATGTTATGAACAACGACTTAGAGACAAATGCCTGAATTGAGGAAAATGCAAATGGGCTATAGACAAGAGTAAAACAGATTAAGGAACACTAGATTGTACACTGGGTGAGAAAAACAGGTAGTAAACTAAAAACTGAAATATGAAGAAAAAACATAAGATTAATTGTGGATTAAACATAGAGTATGCAATTAAATGACTAAAATGTAGTAAATATCAAAACAATTAGAAAACAAAAAGGAATGTTCAAAAGAGCACGTATGTGTAAAACAAATGAACAACTTATGACAAAAAATAGAAATAAGAAAGATAAGAATAGGAAGTAAAAGAAGTCAACTCAAGTAAATTAATATATTTGATGATATTTAAATGAAAGAATATTTTTTTTACTTGCATACTCATGTCATGAAATTTATTAGTTAGGTATTCACCACTGAGCATTATGTGCCCAGCGAGCAGCTTATTGATGCGTGCAGGTTTTAAAGGATTTAGGTTGGTATTTAAAGTGATGGGTGCTGGATGCGGGCAGAGTTACACACCAAAAGTGATAAATTTTGGTGTTTGTATGTGGCATGTCAGAGTAGGACCGTGCTTTGTATAGGAATTATGTTGAATTTATAGTTATATTGCATTATGATATTTACAGTATATAGATGTTACAATTTTGATTGGTTAACAAACTCAAAATTCGATCGTTATTACTCTAAAATAAAATAGTGGCGCTTCTAAACCATTTACCTTCAAAAAAATATCAATAATTATTTTATTGAAATAAAATAAAAATATATATAGAAGGTAGAAACCCATGCAAACCCACATGAGCCCTAATCCAACCCCTCACCCACTCGCTGTTATCCACCACCGAAAGCCACCCACTAACCTCACCTTCATCTTCCTTTTTCACTCTTTGGTCTTTTTTTATTTATTTACGTCTTTCCTACTTCATTGATTAGTTCCTCTACAATTGCTTCATCATCTTCTATTCGCTCTTTGGGAATTTTCTTTAAGCATTGGATGATAAGATTTTGTTTCTATTTGGAATGCCCATTTAATCCATATTTACTCGTCAGCCATCAAGTGAGTCTCCACCTCCCTCTTCTTCGACTTTTTTTTAATAAATTACCTTTAATTTTAGTTTTTCTAATTTTCTATTCATTTTGTTTAACATTCATTTTTTGTTAAAAAATTCATAAAAATGCCCGAATCCCTAATTTTATTTTCCTTCTCTGCATTCCTTTCAGGTAGGTTGCTTTTTTTTTACATTTGATAGATATCAATCCCAAGTTCCAGGTAATCTCTCTCTTTCTCAAAATTCTTTTTTACTTACCTTTGATTTCTTTGGTTTTTTTATTACTGAATTGCTGCCTTTTTTGGGTTATAAAATGTCTTTGTTCAGTTGGGTTTGTTAAATATTTGAGTGTTAGTATTTGAAATAAAAATTAATTCTAAAAACAAGTTTAAATAATTAGATACAATCTTGAGCTTTAGAGACTGAATTGCCATTGGCTCGTCCAACGTAAAATATTTATTATTCTATTTCCTTCTCATTTATTTCTCAGTACCGATTGTCTTCTGCTATTTATTCTAGAAATCTTTTCAGGTTATGATCCATGTTAAGAGGAAGATCCCATTTTTGTTTTTACACGGAATAATTGAAATGAAATCATGCATAAATTAGGAAATTGGTGTTCAAAATTTGTTATTAAGTGCATGTTTGTCAATGTTTGAATAGCATTCTGCAACTTCTCTTGTATATTCTCATTTTGATTTAAGTTAGTTTATGGAGGAGTGCAAGTTAATTTAACATTGGTTATTACTTTATGCTTCTTGTTAAGCTTCTTTTTTATGAACTTGAACAAGCCAATTAAGTTGGAAATTGATTGTTGATTCTAAATTTTAATGATACAAATTTGATGTACATGTGCATATTTCTGCTTTAGATTTGTTGTTTTTAATATAAATATGGAGAATTCTATCCCTAAATTTCACTTCCCTATGAATTGCAATAGATGCACTTGTGCATTTCTTGTGAATTCATCATTTAGGAGTTGAGAATTTAGAGCTAAGTTTGAAAAGGAAACTAATTTGAATGAATAAATGTAGATATCATTAGATCTTATCATCCTGATGGACAAGTTGAAGTAAATAAAATTTAGACAGATGTTTGAATTATAATTGTAGTAGTCTAGATTTCAAATGCTCAAAATGCTGGTGTCTGCAGCCAAACAACTTGTACTTTTTTTATAGCATGCTGATGGATTGTCTTTGTGTGTGCATATGCATGTATCTTTTTGATTTTGAATTATTTTTTAGCTTGAGTTATGATGTATTATGACATATTATTTTTGTAGGACATTGAAATGTGAAGCGGAAAGCTATTGTACCTTAATGATGAGCGAGTTGAAGATGGCATTGCTTAGAGAGATAGACCCCTCTATGAGGTTTTCTCTCTTTTTCTTCTTCTTCTTCTTCTTCTTCTTCTTCTTCTACCATCCCTCTAAATTTTAATAGCAAATCAATTGGTTACTGAAGTGAAAGGTTTAATTTAAATAAGGAAATAAGGTTAGGAAATCAAATTACATGTAATTAGATTACTATGTGGTTAAAAATGAGCACTTGACCATTTCTCTCATTGTAAGCCCTCGTAATATCTTTGGGTGCAGATTTTAAAGAAGAATAAAGACAAGAAGGATGCGGAATTCAGGGAATGGTTTAGGCATAGTAAGCATTTTGCTCTTTAATCTATAATGTTTAAAGGCTATTAAGTATAATCCAATGTCAATATGCATCTTGCTAGTACTTCCTAGTGTTGATGCTTGTGCCTTCAAGTATATATCGATTATATCAGAAGTATCTGTTGAGATATAAAAGGATGGTGTCACCTTCCTTTTAAATATATAACTTTGATTGCTCTAGAAAAATAAAATAAAATACAGAAGTGGCTTTACCAAAAATATTAATTTCTTTTATCTTTTTGAATGTGTTTATTGTGCTTTCAGTTAAAGAGGGAATACGAGCACCAAATGGCAAATATAGAAGCAAAAGAGCTCTGGTGTTTCCAAGTAATTTACTAACTTATTGTAAAATTACTATGATGCCAAATGGGAAATTATTGAGAGATTCTGGGTTTGGCTTTGACTTAAGATTTATTAATATAAAATTAAGAATTAACACTAGCAATATAGGTTAGATGGGGTCTTATTATCCTTTTTTTTGCAGTGAAACTAATCTTTCGATTAAAGTGTTATCACGATGGATATTACAATTGTAAATTCTAATAGATCAATATGTTTTTTTAGGTCATGAATTAGAATTTAAGCGATAGGGAATTGGACTAATTGGGTTTATACACCTTGTTTTTACCTATATGCTACTTAATTACTCCAACTAACTTTTTAAATCATAAACACTTCAGTCGTATAAGAATTATTTTGCCAATTACCCTTTGCAATACGTTATGTTGCGGAACCTCCCCATCTTTTACCTTTTTGTATGACATTTTAGATTGGCTCATCATTGTTATCACCTTGTTGTTTATCTCAAATGGTGTTGTTATTTTATTTATCATGTAACTGTTATAGCACAGTCTGTCGTCGTACATGAATTGAAGAAAGCCCACCTATTTCCCGTTATTCAAGTTGGTTTCACTCAGATCATGTGGAATGTTGCACTTGATGGCATTCTATTGTTATAGGTTTATAGGCTTGTTTTATTACATTTACATGCTTGCTTGTGTGAATGTATCTATCTATTTTTTCTTTTTCCTTTCCCTATTTCTGAGAATGCAAGATGTTTGACTTGCATGGATTTTTATGTTTAGCTCATATATTATAGTGTGAACATGTGTAATTTCAGAAGTTTTTTTTTTATCTCAGTATATATATACAAATAATTCATGCATATGCTAGAAAAAATCATATATATATATAATATTTATCATCTTGTTGCCATGAGCAAACTCAAACACCATTTATATTATGATAAGACATTCCATTCTCTCTTCATTGAGGTCCTCGTTTGAATTTTTTTTTGAAGTTTTCCTTTTCTCTCCATCTCCTCATAGGTCCTTTAAAGATCAAATGACATGCAGGAATTGATTATTTTAAAATCTCAGAGATCTTTAACCTGTTTATGAATTGGTGACATATATCATGGGTTTTTATTTTATGTAGTAGCAAACATCTAATGGGTTACCAGAAGTTGAATGTTATAGGTTTGCTCTTTGAAATCTTTCTTATGGACAACACCATTCCTATTTATGCAACACATATAGATGGATTAAGTCGTGGTTGTTTGTGACCAGTTCGATTAAAAATGTGATTAGCCCTTAGACATGGCAGATTGATATCTTCTTTCACGCATGCAGGATTTTATCATATTCTTTTTATAATAATTATTTTATATGGTTGCTTGACCTTATCAACATCCTTGCTCATTCACCATTTTAATTTAGGAATTTCTTTTTTATTTTAAGAATTTTTGATTTGCAGAGTCCTAGTTATAAGCTAGAGAACTTGGCTAATTATCTAGTAGAATTAACATTGATCAACTATAATTTCTTAAACTCCGTTCCCTCAGTCAATGTTGCATCAACTGTATTGCGTACTAGATGGACATTGGATCGGACAATGCATCCATGGGTATGAATTCTATTATCTTCCCTAAATGATTTTCTAGAATTTGTATTTGGACTCATGACTTCCTCTCATCTTTTTGGCAAAATCTAACTCTAAAACGTTGCACTTCTTACAAGGCTTAAGATATTAAAAACATGATTATCGCACTACAAGACCTACAATTGAACACTAAAAGGTGTCCTCTGATTGTTGTATGTGTGAAGTATAGGCAGCAAAAGGTGTCTATTGTCAGAATCTTATTTGTGCTTGTATTTATGTTAACTGTTTCCTATACATGTTTCCCCTTTCATTTAAAAATTTCTTACTATGCTTGTATTTGTTTTGCAATTTGATATCTTGTCTTCTCTTCACCCAATTGAAGCAATTTGAGAATTTCCAACAGAAGAGGCATGACTTTTTAGATAAGGTGCAGGAATCTTAGGTTTATTACTTAATACGAAAAGTAAATACAAAAATTTCTATTTTGTATGTAGTTATGTAGTTATCTTAGTTTTGTTACTCATAAGTTTGATTTTATATCTGTTATACAATTTGGAAACATAAGAATATTTTGTAAATTTTCTTTTTTGATATATGAAATGATAATATTTATTATATTTTTAGATGTATATATATGTGAATGATATGTGTTGGTAATATATTCAAATAAAATTATTCCTATTAACCAATGGAATGAATCTTTAATAATATTTTAATTACTTTTAAAATTTAATATTAGCGATCGAAATTTCCTTTGTTGAAAGTTAACACAAACAACGAAGGAAAATTTTGATCGATCAAAGCAATTTTTAACGATTGAAATTTTCCTTATCGAAAGTGAACACAATCAACAAAGAGAAAATTCAGTCGCTAAAAATCATCATTTAATGATTGGAATCTTTTCAATCATTAAAAGCATTAACAACCAGATTCAAAATTCGATTGTTTATACTTTTACCGATGAGGCTTTTATCGATCGATTTTTCAATCCTTATAAGTCTTTAACGATCGAATTTCAAATTTTAACGATCGAATTTTCCTTCATTAAAGGACATTTTTCTTGTAGTGCTAGTAGTATCCAAAGTAAATGAAACCCTTAAGTTGGATACATAGGACATATGTCACAGAAGTTTAGAATAAGTTGAGGTGGCCATATAGAGGGCGCCTCAACCACATCATACTACTTATTTTTCCTTTCTCTTTTTCACATTGGTCCATCTATGCAAGTCACCATGACTTGCTACCATGGTAATGTCCATATGGCTAGCCATTTATATTCTATACTCCTGCCTTCGTTACTAAGTACTAAAGGCAAACTATCTTCATAATTTCAATCAAAGTACGCATCACTCTCACATTTTCTCATATTTTTACATTATGTCACAATCAAGCATCATATCAAATACTTTATACTCATCAAATAATTACTTTCCAACATATAACACATTTACACCAATTATCTATGCCCATTATTCAAATCATATGTTATTCTTATCGTGTACATCAAGTTCTCATACATCATTGTCATACACACGCGTGCGCGCACACACACATGTATATCAAGTTTCCTTTTATCATTTTACTTTCAATAACTATGATTTCACCATCATCATCATTCAGCCAATTTTTGTTCATTTACTATCCATTATGTTTTCACCTCATTTTCTTTCTAATCTTGTTCAAGTGCCTAATTTATACATTTTTTCTAAGGTTTCATCAATTTACCAATTAGTTTTCCTTTATTCCCCATTCATCCACTACCTATTTTCATTCATTTCACATTGGTTTCGTGTTATGTTTTGTATATAATGGTTAACTTTAATCATATTATCTATAGTTTCATCTTAAAATATACACTTCATACATTACTTTATTATTATTTCATTAAAATCCTCTAAGTATACACTTTGGCCAATATGTATACACTATCATTCATCTACTTTTTCATGTATTCTTATTTCTTAAATATTCTTTTGATTATTTTAAACCTTTAAATGGTTTTGCACATGCAATATTTAACTAGTATACAAGTGTATATCATTATGTCCATTTGACCAACATTATATTCAAGCATAATTTATTATTTTATCACTCACACTAAGTTCATCTACTATTCTAGTGATCATTCCAAACTTACTTTTCAATTAAACATCAAATTATCACCTTGTATACAATTCGGTCATCAATTTATACAATGTATATTGGCTAGTTTTCACACTAATTATCACTTATTTCATGTTAATTCATTAATTTACTAATTTATCTTAGGTTATTTCATTATTTCACTTATGTTCTAGAGGTGGATAGAGATTAATTTAGGGCTTTAGAATTATTTAAGTTATAAATTTTGGTAGAATTAGGTTAGAGAAAACGGAAGAAATGGAGAGAAATAGAGGACGATGGGATGGTTCAAGAAGGAAGAAGAAATTGAAAGAGTTTGCTGGAAATTTTTAGTTCTTCAGCCTTTTTATGCCCATTCTAATTGGGCCAAATTGGATCCAACCAATTAAGCCAAATTTACCTAATTAATCAATATTTTGGTCAAATTATTTTTTTACCACTTTTGTTGCTCAAATTATCATAAAATAGGTCCATAATGATTAAAAAACTATTTATTAGGCTATATGAATATTTTTCAGGTCAATATGACACCTTTTTTGATCCAATAAATTTTTATCGATCCGAAAACTCATTTTTTAGTGTCACTGTAAAATTGATTTTCCACCACCAAATAACCCCCTATAACATTTCTAGTGAATTCATATATTCAGATAATTTTTCAAAGGCCTTTAGCATTATTTTTAAGTCCGAAGGTAAGTTTCACCGGTCCAAAATTTAAAAATTTAAAGTTATCTACAAATTTATTTTTCACTTCTAAATATTAATTGGAATTATTTCTATTGGCTTCATGTAATCAGAATAATTTTTTGATATCCATGGAATATTTTTCAAGCTTGTCAAAGTTTGGTAAAATCCTAATATAGTCCTGGTAAATTTTTCACTGTCCATTTTAAAGACCTATTTCATCTCAAATTATACCACCAGAATCATTTTAATTTGTAATTTCTAATGGTGAAAAAATATTTTTATGAGTTTCGGATGGTACTATTCATCCCGGTATTGCCTTGGTATCACTATTCACGGTTCGAAAAATAGTATTCACAAAAATTAAAATTTTAAGCCATTACAAGAAGCATATCTACAACTAAAAGCAATTTTTCAAAAAATGAAGAAGAAGAAAACCAACTCAAAACAAGTAGGACTCGACACCATTCTAAAGTCCAATGCAAACTCAAAACAGGTTACTCTTTGACAAATGGTTAGGCAGGGGGCAATAATCTGTTGAACCTATGTATGTGTCTCCTTTTCAACTTTGATGCTTGTTTCCATACCTACACATGTTTAAAATCCTACCAAAGTGGAGACAAATTATAGAAATTAGGATTTGGGAGGTCCCCTATCCGGGGAGAAATCCAGTGATTTTTTACTAAATTAGAAGAGAGGCTTTAAGTGTTGATGTTTATTTATCCAAGAATTAGAAAATCATATATCCCTAAGACTATTAAAGGAGGCTTTGCCCATTTTCCTTTATTGGGCTCTTAGGCCTAGACTAGCCAATCTACTATGGATAAATTGGCCTATTTTCACTTAACAACCGACCAGTTTTTAATTATCAACTGGCCAATTCGAAAAATACAATCTTAGTCTAACAAGGATTTAGATAAATCTAGATTAATCTAGTAAGGACTAAAAAATTACCATTCTAATCCCTATTTTTCTTCTATAAATACCCATAAATTTCATGTCTCAATGGTTAGCACAAGTTTCCAAAATAAAATGTCTCCTTTTAAGGTTTTAGGTTACCCTTAACCTTGAAAAACCTCAACTTAAACACTCCTATTTTATTACAAAAATTATCCCATATCCAATAAGCTTGGAAAAAACACATTAGGGTAAAATAACATCAACCTCAACATCAAGCTTGAGGTAAAAATTAGATAATCACTTATTTTTGGGCCCTCTCATTTATAGTTTATTGCATTAACATAAATATTGTGCATAAAAATGTGATTGTTGTATATATGTGTTAGTATATTAATATCTTGTATGAATAAAGATTTTTTTTTTTTAATTTTTAAGCATGAAAATGGTCCTTTACAAGACCAATGTCACTTCTAGACCTCATGTTCTTCCGTACATTATGGTCTATGAAATAGATTTTCAAGAATAAAAATTGCTCTTTTAAAATAAAAATCCATCTTTTGATAATTTTTTCTTTATAATAATTTCTTTTTATTTTATTTTTCAACTCAAAACCCCATTTTAAATAGGTTATTTGAGTCTATGGCATATTATAAAAAAATATCTTTTGCTACTATTCATATTTTCTGGTTTGCTAGAGAATAAGATGCGACCTAAATTGGTCAATCATGCAATCTTGAACTGGCCAGTTATTTTCGAACTAGTCAATTGTCTATAAGCTGGCCAATTATTTTCCAAGCTAGCCAATTAGGCACCGAATTGTCCAAACATCCTGGTTTTTTCAGCAATGGCATGTAATTTTGTTGTGCTATTTTCCAATGATTGGAAAGGGAAAATGAGGTCATATAAGTTCTTTTAAGGATTGGTTTTTATGTGGAATCTAAATATAAAATTTATTTTCATGTCTGAGTGCTCTAACTTTTATAAAAATGCAGTTTATGATATCTATACATTTATATATGTGCCTTTGCTTATATTTATGTTAATGTTGTGTATATCTGTTGCATTTACTATTTTCTAAATAAATGATGTAGAATGTATATATCTTTTTGTCATAAATATGCCTTGATATGTGTATGTGCTAGATGAACGATGTTCGAATTCTTACGGATTCCATGTATGACATATTATTATTTATGTTTTGAGTAGTTAAACAATGCCACACCTAAGATATATATGTTAGAATTATTTAATATGTTTTAAATTACATCATAATTTTGTTTAAATAAATATTAAGACATGTTGATATTGTTTAGATTTATATATATGATTGTATTAGACTTAAATAAATTTTATTTTCATCCAATAATGATGTTTTATTTCAAAAAAATAAATAAGTTCATAAATAAGATTTTATATGTTAGTAAAAATAAATGAATATTTAGTAAAAAGTCATTTTCATCGCACTAAAAGAATTTACAAATTAATCACTAATTAATAATTAATTTGAGATTTCTAAATAAAATGAAGAAAGGATTTTCAGTGGTCAATTTCCTTTTTCCAAAAATATATTGTAATTCAAAAAATTAATTTCAAATAAAAATGTTTATTTTAAAAATAAATAACTTTCTATTGCATGATTTTATAAAGAAATCACACATTTAGGATTCCTATCTAATGAATAAAGGGTTTTTAATGACCAAAATCACTTATCCAAAAGCATTTGTCACTATAAAAGATGGACCAATATCCTAAGATTTAATTACACTAAAATAAAAAAAAAAGTTTATTAAAATAATTAAGGTTTTCATAACATGTTTTCATCAAATTTTGACTATAATAAAAAAATACTAATGTCTCAAACCATTTTTAATAAGTAATAAAATGAACCACCTTCCTAATATTGATGATAAATAATAGCATAAGGACTCAATGATAAGGAATCCTCAAATGATACTTTAGGAATAATGGCAAAATCAGATCCACCGAATTCTATCTCCTTATCACTGGAATCTTCATAAAAAAGACCTTTGGATAGCTTTATTTCAAAATCAACCAAGCAAATCACCATTCACAATAGTTTTAATGAAGTTGCGGTTCCCCATATAGTTTTGGGGGCTCAAGAATGTTTATTTGCATCTCCTGAGAACTATACAAATATCTAGCCTACACCTATACAGGTTATAGGTAATGGTATCTTAATTGAAGAATATTTGGAAGCTAATTTTTATGGGACACAGCCTCTTTCTCTAGATAATGGGTTAGATTCTAAGTTTAGTACTAATATTAGGTCTTCCCTTACTTCTTTTGGATGCCACCCATGACTTCTCTATTTTGGACCTCTAATTATGATATTATTAAGCTAGGCTCTAATGGGAAAATTTATGGACCTAAACTAGAGAAAGGGAAGCTAAAAAATTTCAATCTTTTTTTTTTATGTTATTGAACTGAAAAAAGTCCTTGTTGTAGTCTTATCCCTTATCTAGTAAGAGAGGAAAAATTTTTAAAAATCCAAGGCAACCCAATCCTTTTTGCCGTCACCTAGCATCTCTGGCGATGGAAAATGTGCAGCTAATCCTTGACCGATGGGTGTATCCAAAGTCAAAATTTCTTCCTCTTCTCCCCTACACCGATAGATCCTTCTCAATCTTCTATTTTTTTAAGCTACTAAAGTTCTTGAGGTTGCTACTCTTCTAAGGATTAGTTTTCCAAAGGATAAGATTGCTTTTCTCAAATCAATTATTGATATGGAATTTAATGATAAAAAAAACATGGGTAATAGATAAGCTAGATCCTATAAAAGGTGTGTAAGAGAGTTTTTCAAACTCTTGTTGATTTTTATCTATTGTAGCTTCATAAGTATTTTTTTTTTGCAATATTAGAGGCTTAAATAATGGGCTTACGAGGAAAGTAGTCTTTTTATGGGTCAAAAGGAAAAAGATCAATATAGTTATGCTTTTGAAAACAAAAATGAAGAAGGTGAATGAAAAGTTAGTAAAATCATTTTGGGGTAACATTTGCTTTAGTTGGAAATTAATGGAATCGGATGGTAATAGTGGCGGCATTCTTATTTCTTGGAAAAATTACTTTTTCATTGAGTTTTTCCTTACCAAAGCAGATCATTTTCTATTATTAAAAGGAGTTCTAAAGCATCACAATATAGAATGCCTCATATTTTGTTATATGCTCCTTGTAAAGAGGAATTTCAAACACAGGTATGGAATTAAATTCAAAGCTTTATTGATTATAACACCTTCATACCAATACCCTATTAACTATATCCAATTAGTCATATTGATCATTCTTTTCAACACTAAAATACCTGTATATTATTATTCATATGGGTGTTACTATAACTATTCACATGTTATATCTCATATTTAACATCATGCATACCATGTTATATATATGTTACTTTAGGTTCTACGTGTATGCACATACTTGCTTAGTCATATCATGAGTTGGTTACAATTCAATATACACATATTAAATACATCCACATATGCCTAATAGCATTAATACGAAATATCCTTACATCAACTCTTATCAGTCTTATGTTGGCCTTTCTTGATGTAGAGAACGACCCCGTGAAAAATTCATATCTACAGAACCTACAAGGATAAAACACCTATGCTAAGCTACAAAGCATAGTGGGGAAACATAAAATATGTGGACGACCTCTTACAAAGGTTGTCAAAATGCAATCACATACAAGCATAACTTTAAGCATATAATTAATCATTTAAACCATATTCATAGAGATCTTCAGGGACTATATTATCTTTTATTTACACTTTTAACCAATATCAAATACTTATTGATATTTCATTGCTTATCGGTTTTATACTTATAACAATATTCATCTGATCCCGAAAATCTTATACATCAAGTTTACTTTCTTAATTCCATTATGTTATTCTTGACTAATCATCTTGATGTACAAGTCTTTCTTACTTATGAAATAGTATCAATTGCCAAACACTCTTTAACTATATCATTTATTTACCACTTATTTACTCTCATACATATTCATATACTTTAACTATTTTTTAAGCATGGCAATATCGATCCACATTTATAAAAGCCATCTTTATAATCATAAGACTTTAAGTTAATAAACTACCTCTTTAAATATATAATAAATTTAATTAATTTCCATTTCTTATACATATATATAGCTTATTTCATGGATAAGACATGTTTCCATCCCCTTAAATACTTATTATTATTATTAAGCTACCATATCGTTACCTTGAGTACTATACAAACTATTTAAAGCATTGCATACTACCCTTGCACTTCTATCTCCACATAAATCAAATTCATATGTTATGAGTCCATAACTTATTTATAATATCATGTAATAAGTCATACATACCACTCATATCAATTACAATATTCAACAAGTAACATGTAGTTATGGTATTATACATCAATCGGTATACTTTTGCAAAACATCACATACCATTTAGTATATCATGCATTCCTAGGTATAGGAAACACTTTAAAGCCAACTCAAGGATTTTCACACATACAATAACCAAATACTCTTTCACTCCAAGTCATACTTTGCCATATACTATACATTGATTTTTTTAAGGTAACACATATATATATAATCATATAAGAAGCATTTGACTATAAAGATCATGTATTTATCATTTAGATCGTTGATAAAGTATCAATATCAAGCAAATTCATATGCATGACTTCTTGATCTAGTAAGAATATATGATTCTAAAATGCCAAGTACTCATCTTTATAATGTAGCCGCATATATGCATCATGCATTCCATATACTATAATTTCAACCATAACTATGATTAAAATGATTCACATTACTTAAATGATGACATAGGAGCATTTGTGCTTTTAGTTTAGTGACTGTAATTACATAAAATAGCCTACTAAGTTTTAAAAGTGGATAATGGGAATGGTGGATATCCGAAGGTATTAGAATGATGATATCCTAAAATATCAAAACTTTACACCCACACGGGGCTAACTGTACTTTAGACTAATCAGGCGGACCTAGATGGTCGGCTAAGAATCCAAACGGGGTTATTAATGATCTAAACGGGATCAACTACACTTTAGACCTATTCGAGGCCAAACTATGGCAGCTACAATAATTTTTATAGGCGCCTATCTATCCGTAATTAAACTCTATTTGGAGGCAATACCATGTTCATGCTCATTTTATATATCAAAACTATACTTATATTATTCCATTTGCACATGTACATAATCATGTAAAAAAATATACCTTCTCTAGTGCATAAACATATATGCACAATTCATATAATAATTTTACTCAAGTAAGTAATCAATGGAAAACTATACAATCTTTAGTGTATATACTTGTATACAGTCTCGTAAAACTTGCATCATATACTTTTTCATATTATCTATAATCAAATATACTTCCATGTATTCATTTGCTTTAGCATACTAACATTTGGCATCACATATGCATAGCCGTACTATTTAAATCAAGTAATATCCTTGTGACTATACATTTGATATACTAACATATAAATATGTATATAATATCATGTGGTATCAAAAGATACATATACATTCTTTTCTATACATGTATCACAATCTCTAGTATGTAAACAAATATATATATATATAGAGAGAGAGAGAGAGAGGGAGAGAGAGAGAGAGAGAGAGAGAGAGACATGTATATAATCATGTGGTATCAAAAAGATACATAATCCCAAGTATATAAACACATATTTTCAACTTCATTTAATATTATGTTCAACTTGCACATGAACTCTTATATCTTTGTGGTCATATATATATATATATGTGTGTGTGTGTGTGTGTGTTGACATGTTAACGTATATACATATCATACAACTATAATATATGAGCATGATTATGTTAGATCAATGAAGTGAATAATAACATACCTTTATTGTATGTATACTTCGATAAGTAGTCATGCTTATAGCTTACAATGTATTATTATTTTATATGTTCCATGAACTTATCTCTTTCTCTTTAATGTGTCACTTTTTTCATAGCAAAAGTGCTTAAGATGTTTGAGATCTCTTCAGCATACATACAAAAATTGTGGTAAATTCTTGCAATAATTATGCATAGAGATAGATTTTCAAACTTATTTTAAAGCTATTTTTGACCTACCAAAAGCCATTTTTGACCAAAATAATCTTCTACAAACATGATCCCATATGTTTCTAATTTTAGGAACTTTAAAAATCACATCAATATCATTTCTATATTTTAAGATATTGCAAACAAATGAAGAACTTTCCTTGAAAATAGTGCGGCCATCAATCCTAGATGCAATCCACATTTTGACCTATTTAAAGGTAGATTTAAACTAGGCTTTCTTCAAAGGAGTTGTATACCTATAAGTCTAGTTTAACCAGAAATTAGATTCATATAATTTTTACCTCTATAACAAGAGATACAGTTAAATTACTAAAATCCATTCCTATTCTCTAAACAGCAATACACTGTACCCAATTCAATTTTTATCACCACTTAAAAAATTCATTGAATAAAATAGGTACAGAATCTAAATAATATTCCTTCATGGAAATTTTTCTCTATGAAACTAATTTAACCATAATTCTATCTCAAAGGATTTTGACTTCTCTACAAAAAGTTATAGCAAAAATACAACAACATGATCATAACAACTGGGCAGCAGCTCAAAATGAATTACAAGTTAAATTTAAGGACTCTTAGATGCATAATGAAACTCTTATTTCTTCTATAAAATTAAAGATCTATGTCTTAAGTTTAATTAACAACTAGAATTATTCAAATTAGAGTTATAAAACTCGAGATATGCTTAAAATACTGATATTGGTTCCTAATGAGCCAACCCAGATCGCTACTTCTTAAATCTTCAATAAAACAAAATATACAAGATATAATCCTTTAGATTTCACTTGAATACTATAATATTATCTCAAAATAAATTTTATCCACATTTCCTATAATTAAATCCACATGCAAGATGAGTAAAAATCCCTAACCTTTGATGGAACATTAAATCTTCCATCAAGACTTCTTTCTTTTGATTTTTTATTCTTCCTCTTTCCTTGCTATGCCATTTCTTGAAGATTCCTCATCTCATACCCTCACATGCAACTTCCAACAAAATCAAAAGTGTTCTAATTAGTTAAAAAAACCAAATTAATCAAGAGAAATAAGAGAAAAGAGAGATGTTGATGGATTTTATAAGAGAGAGAGAAGAGGGATTACAATTTTTAGTGAGAGATGAAGAAGAGAATGAAAATTTACATTTCTTTCTCTTTTTTTCCTTGCCAAATTTGTTCTCCTCATCTCAAGAACCAAAAAAAATGTTTTTTATCTCCAATATGCAAAGGTTCTAGCACTTAAATGGAAGGGCAAAGTATTCTTATGCTACCTCATCTATTTGCATGTTAGAAATGTGTACCTATTTATTCTTTCTTTCCAACCATGATTACTTTCTTTTCTTTCTTTGCACCCCATTTTCCTTTATTTTATTTATTTTACCCATGAATACATAATTAGATCACTTAACCATAATTTCTTTTCAATTGCACCATTGTATACCACAATTTTAATTAACTCTCTAACCCTCTACCAAATAGACCATTAATCCATAAGGTCTTAACTTATAATAATTCCTCTAATGAAGCTTGATTAGATATTAATAACATGATAATGTCCTTACATTATACTAGGGCCTATTTTGGATCCTTACAATTTTTTTCCCCTTAAAGAATTTCATCTTCAAAATTTATACTTATAACCTTTACTTATATACATCACTACTATTTCTGTATTTCTATCTGTACTTTTATATCTATCACAATCAACCTTAATTCATTACTATCTCTAATAACTTCTCTAGGTTCTTTCTTTAACTTGATTCACTTCTCATAAACCTCCAACTCCAAATAGAAGCAACCTTATCATACTATTATATTATTACTATGCTCATCAAATATTCTATCAGTTTTCTTTTTTTTAGTCAGGGCCTGTACATGTAATTTGATGTTGTACTCTGAGTGAATGATGCTTTCATATATACAATGAAATGCAGATGTGTACTCTTATGTAATGCATATATGTTGCCCCATCCCAATTATGAAATGTTTAGTCAACTGCCCATGAATATTAAGGAATCATTAACAGGTATATAAAGCATCGTAACTAACCTCAATTTTCTCACAGCAACTTCACATGTGGAAAAACCTTATCCACTATATATATAAACTCTTTCTCATGTGCCATACAGAAATAATCTCTGTATACTTTAATCACATCATATACTATAATCTCAAACACTATTCATATATGTGTATCCTATACTATTCGATCCAAAGTTAAGATCCTAAGAGATATACTATCATATATACAAGTCACTTTAAAAGCTTTCATCATATATATATATATATATATATATATATATATATATATATTCAAAAAGTGAATATAAATATTTTCGCTATCAAAATATATCAATACATATAATAACAATAAAAAAGGAAGAATATAAATACCAGAAGTTCCTTCGATGGCATCTCGCTTCATTAGAGGCTCAGTTCTCTCGATCTATACCAATATGATTAAATCTAGAAATTTGTATCTTTTCACTATGATCTACCTCTTGTTCTGAAATACATCTAAAACTTTAAACTTTTTTTCACATTATACTATAATGCCCCATTTCTTTTACTTGTTTTCAATTTTATCTACACTCTTATTTTTATTTTCTTTCGACAACTCTTAATATCATATAGTCAAATAACTATCATAAAATTCGAGTTAAGCTGTGGTTCATATCTAGAAAACCTTTTACTTTTGAAACCATGATCTTATCTCAAAATACAATAATGGCATCAGGGACAGTTAAATTCAAAACCCTGAAGCTGTAACTTTTCTGACCTCTTTTTCAAATTCTTCAAATCATCCTATTTCTAGTCTCATTATAGCAAATCAGGGATATCTGCATTGGATAATACTCTATAACTTTTTATTAAATAATTTCTAGACTCTTATATACCAGAATGACTAAACATTTGCTCTAATACCAAATTAAAACACCCTCATACCAATACCATATTAACTATAACCAATTAGTCATATTGATCAATCTTTTCATCACTAACATACTTGTATATTATTATTCATATGGGTGTTACTATAACTATTTACATGCTATATCTCATATTTAGCATCATACATACCATGTTATATATGTGTTACTTTAGGTTCTACGTGCTTGCATATACTTGCTCAGTCATATCAAGAGTTGGTTACAACTCAATATACACATATTAAATACACCTTTATATACCTAATAGCATTAACAAAAAATATCCCCACATCAACTCTTATCAGTCTTATGTTGGCTTTTCTTGATTTAGAGAACGTCCTTATGTGAAGGTCTTATCTACAGAACCTACACAGATAAAACACCCATGCTAAGCAATAAAGCTTAGTGGGAAAACATAAGACATATGGATGGCCTTTGTAATGCAATCACATACAAGTATAACTTTAAGCATATAATTAATCATTTAAACCATATTCACACAGATCTTCAGGGACTATATTATCTTTTATTTACATTTTTAACCAACATCAGGTACTTATTGATATTCCATTTCTTATTGGTTTCATACATGTAATAATATTCATTTGATCCCAAAAATCTTATACATCAAGTTTACTTTTTTAATTCCATTATGTTATTCTTGACTAATCATTTTGATGTACAAGTCTTTCTTGCTTATGAAACAGTATCAATTGCCAAACACTCTTTAACTATGCCATTTATTTACCATTTATTTACTCTCACACATATTCATATACTTCAACTATTTTTAAGACATGGCAATATCAATCAACATTCATAAACGCCATCTTATAATCATAGGACTTTAAGTTAATAACCTACCTCTTTAAATATATAATAAATTCAATTAATTTCCATTTATTATACATATATATAGCTTATTTCACTGATAAGACATGTTTCCATCCGCTTAAATACTTATTATTATTATTATTAAGCTATCATATCATTACCTTAAGTACTATACAGGCTCTTTAAAGCATTGCAATACTACTCTTGCACTTCTATCTCCACATAAATCAAATTCACATGTTATGAGTCCATAACTTATTTATATTATCATGTAATAAGTCATACATACAATTCATATCAATTACACAATATTAAACAAGTAACATGTAGTTATGGTATTATACATCAACGGGTACACTTTTGCAAAACATCACATATCATTTCATATATCATGAATTCCTAGTTATAGGAAACACTTTAAGACCATCTCAAGGATTTTCATTCATACAATAACCAAATAATCTTTCACTCTAAGCCATACTTTTTCATATATTATACATTGATGTTTTTGAAGGTAACACACACACATATATACATATATATACATATATATATATATACATACAATAACCAAATAATCTTTCACTCTAAGCCATACTTTTTCATATATTATACATTGATGTTTTTGAAGGTAACACACACACACATATACATATACATATACATATACATATACATATACATATACATATACATATACATATACATATACATATACATATACATATACATATACATATACATATACATATACATATACATATACATATACATATACATATACATATATATATATATATGTATATATATATATATATAAAGATCATGTATTCATCATTTAGATTGTTGATAAAGTATCAATATCAAATAAGTTCATATACATGACTTCTTAGTCTAGTAAGACTGTAATTCTAAAATGCCAAGTACTCATCTTTATAATGCAACCTCATATATATATCATGTATTCCATATATTATAATTTCAGCCATAATTGTGATTAAAATGACTCACATTACTTAAATGATGACATAGGAGCATTTGTACTTTTAGTTCAATTATTGTAATTGTATAAAATAGCTTGCTAAGTTCTAAAAGTGGATAACGAGAACGGTGATGCCCGAAAGGTATCAGAATGATGATATCCTAAGATATCAAAACTTTAGACCCACATAAGGCCAACTGTACTTTAGACCATTCAAGCAGATCTAGATGGTCGACTAACAACCCAAGCAGAGTTATTCATGATCCAAATGGGATCAACTATACTTTAGACCCATTCAAGCCAAACTATGATAGCTGCAATAATCCCTATTGGTGCCAATCTATCGACAATTGAACTCTATTTGCAGGCAATACCATGTTAATATTCATTTCATATATCAAAACTATACTTATATTATTCCATTTTCACGTGTATATAATCATGTAAAAAAATATACCTTTTCTAGTGCATAAACATATATGCACAATTCATATAATAATTTATACAATTTTACTCAAGTAAGTAATCAATGGAAAACTATACAATCTTTACTTTATATATTTGTATACACCATCTCGTAA
>CM075811.1:9929515-10127427 GCA_037975025.1 Excoecaria agallocha | reverse complement strand
AAATAAAATAAACACACAAACACCTAAAAAGCATTAAAAACATACATAAATCGCAGTGATTTAAGGACATTGGTCCCAACGTGAAGGATTATTTAGTTTATTTTAATTTATCGCTTAAATAAAATGTTTTTCAAGAAAAATAAGAATAATAAATATATAAACAGATATAAATCGGGATATTCATTGAATTTGAAAATTTTGAGTCCCACATGCATATTTACAAAATTATTTTTGCGTGATTTTGGATTAAAATATGATATTGGTCCATAAAAAAATTCAATTAATTAAATGAAAAAATATTTAGTGTGAATTTCCTTGATTTTCGTGCAAAAATACCTTTTTTTTACTAATTATTACAATCTGAATAATAAATAAATATAGGCCAAAAATACAAATGACTTAAATAAAATAAATATCTAAATAAATTAAAACTCCTAGGACCGACTGGATCTATAACATCCTTATATCACCATACTGTACGTACAGTGATCGGATGTTAACACACTAAGACAGTTATAATTACTATAGTAAATAGTACAGTAAAAAAAATTTCTAAACATCAATTAATATCATATCAATAAAATACAGTTGACAGTAACAATAATAATTTATAGCAACTCTATACAGAATAGTACCAAAACTTATACTTGAAATACATAACTATCTATACCTAAGTCAGTTGCTTCGCTTGAATATATACATGTCATGCCTAAACAGTCACTTTTGCTTTGCATCACTATTCTTGCTCAATATCAGCTTCCAGCCACTTCAACTTCCTACTTCCATAACATGCACGCAGTAACAACACCACTTGCTGAGCATTAAAAATGCCCAGTGATAGATACAAATCCTAGACTTTTCAATAACAGATTCACACATGCACACGCATTACATTTTTTATATTGTAACCTTATTCGTTTAACATTTTGCTTACCTCTTTCTTTAACTTTCGGTATTACTAATTCTTTATTTAACAGTTGTATGGCCTTCCCTTTACTTTGTATTTTTACTCTGTTGTTACATATATAGGCTTTTATCTTACTTTACTTATCAGTTGGTTTTCAGAATACTTTCAGTAACTATTACTTTTCTTATTAATTCAGTTAGTTATTACACTTGGATCATTTTACATTAATTTTACATACCCAGTTGTAACTATTTTTACTTTATTTTAATATTTTATATTCATTATGATAACGGTAACAGTAACTTTCGTTACAGTTATCACTATTAATTCCAGTGTGATTTGTTTAGATTAAATTCTATTATTTAATTCAATTAAACTTTTATTGTACCTTACTTTCATTTCCTTTTGCTCTTTTCGACATTCATCTTTTCTTATATCATTAAACATTTTACAGTTGGCATGCCTTTGTTCTTCTTTTATATCACGATATTTAAACCATTTATTTTTCTGTTCATTTTGTAATGGTCTCAACACCGGGTCAGCCGTGAATAGTGCTTTCCGGTAGTAAATAGTGTTTCTCGGGCCCGAAAGGACACCTGAAAGTCAAAAATATTTTATTGGATCATTTGAAAGGAATAGTCATGGTGAGCTTATGGTTAAAATTTGAAGTGAATTTGAGGTCAAATGAATCTCCAAAAATCAAAAATACGAAAAATGTAGCGAGTCAATTTCCTTGGTAGGGAAGGGAACTTGATTTTGCACAAATAATTAAAAATAGTAAACGACCTCTGAATATTACCATATTTTGTGTGCCTACATAAATTTTTATGTAGAATATTTTGGTGATGATAATGAAATTATTCGGTGACACCGGCAGTTATCGAATCGGACCGATAAGTTTGAATCGAACCAATAACGAACTCCAATTGAGTCAAAAATTTACATACTACCTATTTTCGATGTTTTAAGAATGATGAAATCAAAATTAAAGTGATTTTATGTCTGAAAGAGGGAGAAATTGAATTGGACTTTAGAAAGACCTAAATGGGCCTTAGTGTTTAAGTGGGCAAAGCCCACTCACTTAAACCCAATTTTGGCCCATCAAGAGAGAGTATATAAGGCTAAAACATTTGGAGATTTTCTCCAGAAATTTCCAGCTCATTCTCCCTCCATGGTGCCGAACCACCTCTTCTCCATCTCTCTCTTTGATTTTTTCTTCTTCTACCCCAAATTTCTCATAAACCCCAACATAAAAGATGAAGTTCTCCCTCTCTAGGTCATCCTAGTGGCCTCAATAAAGTGATTTGAGTAAGGAAAGGCAAGGAATCAAGTGAAGAAAGAAAAAGAAGTAAGATGGAACTTGAAAAGTTAATTGATTTTCATTGGTTTTTTTGATGTGTTCTTGTAGTTTTTGAGGTGTAGAAGCTAATTATGAGCTTGGATTTTTTATTTGAGGACAAGAAATTGAGGTTAGGAAAGCTTGAAGAATTCGGCCAAGAGTGATTTTGTTGATGGAGGGAGTTTTGCTTTGTGTCAAGTAAAGAAAAGTGAGGCTTAAGGAAGATTAAGCTTGAAAAAAGGTAAGTGACTACAAAATCCTTTAGTTTCCCTATTAATATGAATTTTTCTTAATTATGTAATTAAGATAAGAATATGTAAAATTGTTAATTAATAAAATTATGTTAGGATAAATGAAATTAAGCATTAGAGGAAATGAAATGAAGGCCTTAATGGAAGAAATACAATTTTTAAGGTGAAGAATGTTAGTGGCCGAATTATTTAGGTAAAGAAAATAATGAGAAAAATGCATGAAATTAATGTATATTATCTTAAAATAATAATAGGCATAATAATTGATGTTTATGAATTTTTAGAGAATTTTTTGAATTAATTTTAGAATTGTTAAGATGAATTAAGTGACAATTTTGATGAAAAATAATAATTATCAATAAATAATGCATAAATAAATTTTGTTGGAAATTATTGAAATTATTGGGATTTTATTGGGATTTTTATGTGAATATATACAATAAAAATAATTGAAATAGCAATGCATAATTGTATAAAAATAATTAAAATGATAAATTAATAGGAAATTAAATTAATGTCAATGCCAAGAAATAAAAAGTCAACCGATAAATTTTTTTGAAATAATTATCAAGTCGTGAAAATAATAAGAATAATGAATTATCGGTAGATAATTCCTAAAATAAATGAAAATGATGAAAAGAAATTGATAAGTAAATAAAAGAAAGATAAAATGAGGTTTTATATGGGAAAAGGACTCAAATGAAATAAAATAAAAGTTTTAGGGCAAAATGATAATTTTGCCAAAGTGGGTAAGTAACGCGTAAAAATAAGTAAGAAATAGTAATAAGGGCAAAAATGGTAATTTCGGAGATCTAGCTGTGTCAAAAGATAAAATTTTCATGATATGGGGACTAAAATATAATTTTATCCGGAAATGGTAAAATAAAGAATAAATGATGAATAACGGAAGAAATTATATAATAAAAATAAAAATAAATGATTATAATGGTAAAATTGTAATTATGTATTTGAAATGAATAATTCAATAGAAAAAGTTAAATTAGGTATTTTTGAGATATAAAATAATAGATTATATTAATAGAATTTCTAATTGCGTAAAAAGTAATAAAATAAAGGCGTGACTAATTTATCAATATAAATTAGTCAATAAAAAGTATTAAAAGAGTGAAAGAATATAAAATATGTCGCTAATAAAATAAAAGTCGGTTTAGCAAATAATTAAGAAGTTCTGGACAAAAAGAAAAACAAAGTGTAAAAAGATCAAGTTCAGAAGTATTGAATAATAGTTCGCAAAGAATTATTCAAAAAGAATAAAAGAAAATTGTGAATTATAATGCTATAATTCATAATTTATAATCTGTATAAAAGACTGAAATGTTTAAGTATCTAAGTGAATTATCGAAGAATAATTCACAAAAGTGACTAGAAAAGAGAAAGTGAATAAAAGGACAAAAAATTATTGAATAGTCAAAGACACAAAAGAGTGCATTTGATCAGAATAAAGTGTAATGATAAATAAAAGGAAGAGATTAAAGATTTTTAAATATTCAAAAACGTTTATAAATACGATTGGTTATGTTTGCCCTTAGCGATAGACATGTATTATTATTCTTGTTTAGGATATAAATGGCTAGCCATAGGGATACATTATACTGCGGTGCAAGTTATGGCGACTTGCTATGCTGTAGACTGGATCTCTGATCACCATGGCATTCTCTGCTCTGTTATCTATTCTGTAAGAAATGATTCCTTGGGGATCACTTCTCTCTCTGTTGTGGCCCTGTGGGGTTCACGTCCCGCGTATCCTATCTGAGAATCATGTTATATTGCACTAGGGGCACATTAAAATGAATAAATAGGTACTGTTTAATTGAATTGAATATAAAAAGTTATAACGAAAAACGATTCGTTTGAAAGAAAATGCAAAGTTGAAATAAATCTGTAAAGATTTCTGAAAAGTATAATTAATAAGAAAAAAAAAAGAAAAGTTTTATAAGAATAAAATATTAAATCAATGTTTAGTTAAGCTTTTATAAGAATTTAAAATATATTTTGTTTTACGTGAAAAAATATAATTTTAATTGATTGGTAATTCTTGTACCAATTGCTACTATAAAAATAATGACAAGTCTGGGAAAATAATATTAATGTTCCTGTTTAAAGTTAGAAAAGTGATGATATTAACATGAAGTGAAATTTAATAGGTAACGTTTTTCTGAAAGATATGTTAAATGAAAAGTAAAACGATATAAAGGCATAGAATTATACAATGAGGGAAAAGTAAAAGATATAAGTCCTAACAGATAATTGAATATGGGTAAATATATAAAAGAAGGAAAGAAAGTTCTGACTGCAAAGTACTCCAAAATAGCTATATCGCTTTGCGATACAACTTATAAGCCTTTTTACAATAATGTAATTATTAGATTAAAGTTAAAGTAAAGTAATAGAATAAATAGTAAAAAGTAAAGATAGAATACAGATTGAATAATTGACCAGTAAAGCAAGTATTAAAACTAGTTTATTTTGGATACTAGTAAAAATAAGAGTACCAATATACATTGCTAAATAAAATAATAACTAAATCGCTATGGCTCAAAGATACAACAAAAGTAATGATAAAGTAAAGATTATAGTAAAGAGTATCGTAAAAGTATAAGTAAATTCGATATCGATCCACCTAAAAAGATACTGTAAAATAAAGTTGAGGGTTTAGAAACACAAGAACAATAATTACCACAATGCGAGTTAATAACATTATTATTGTTAACCGAGATAAAAGAAAAGGCTTAATGAAATAATATTAGTAGAAGCATAAATTACGAAATTATGCTTATTCTTGGAAAATTCTTGGATTAGTAGTCACCGCTGGACATGTTTAATGCTCAACACGTAGTGTTTACTGCGTGCAGGTTCTGAAGTGTTGCGGAAGTACAGTACATTGAAGGTCCAAATTAGAAGAGAAGATTTTTGTGTTAGTTGGTGTAAGCATTTGGCATGTATATACTTAGACTATTAAGGTAAAAGCTTGAATTGTATTTTTAATTGTCTTGGATGAATGGATAGTATAAGTTTTTTATATGATGTTTGGTGTTTGTTTTTAATTATTTATAAGATTGTTACTTGATTTTGGAAATTATTGTAAAAGTATTTTAAGTGTTTCAAAGTATTCGGAAAAAAATAAAAAAATAAAAAAAACTTGCCGTTTTCAGCTAAGTCTCGTTCGGAAAGAACTGTTCTGAAAAGGGTGTGACACATTTCCTAATTTACAGTCATATACTATTTTCGTTCTCAATTTCATCATTACTTTCCTACTTTTATTTTACTCTACATTTTAATCTCTTAATTAAGCTCTATTTATAGTTTAGTCCTTGAAGATTCATTAGATTACATTTCGATTCAATTTTCACTTCAGTATTTACAGTTATGACATTACTTAATTGATTTCATTATTCTTTTTTGTTCACTTACTTTAGTTCAATCTAGGTAGTTTAGTTCCTATATTAAATTTGTGTCTAAAAAGGTGATTACTATTTTAATTAAATCCTTGTACCAATATTGTGCATAAATTTTTTTAGGCAGTATTTTCCGTTCATTTTCATTTTAATTCATTATTTATAAGCATTGATTTAGATTAGTTATCAATTATTCATTTTACTATCCCACTATTATCCTTGTACTTTTATTTTAGTAATTAGCTATTTGGTATTTTATCAGACATTCCAATATAACTTTCATATATTATAATTGATTTTCATTTTGCTTTATTATTTTCATTCCTTTAGGAATAATTCAATTCAATTTCATTTTCTTTCTTTGGCATGCCCCTAGTATCAATCCGGTAAAAATTTTTGAACCAGATACACGAGATAAGTACATTTAGAGTGATTTCAAAGAACCACTCGGACCTTACATTCCATTCACATTTCACATTTCAATTTTTCAACAGTCATTCAATCAGTAGACCGTCATTGGCCTACCAGAGCAAGTCGCCATGATCCGTACCGCGGCTATACATTTAATATCTCTATGGCTAGCCAATTATATCCTGTACTAGATTTAACTACCAAATTACTACTAAGGGCAACATTCAATTAATTCCCATTAACTTTCTAGATTATTTTTCATTTTTCAATTTAATTGCCGACACATTCAGCTCCAATCATTCAATCCTCATTTAAAACTTCCAGATAGTTTTATACATTCGATCCATTATGCATTCATTCATTTTATAGTACTTATTTCCTTTTAGTATGATTTAAATCATTTTCTTTCCCTTTTGACTTAACATTTTTATGGTATTCACTTTAAACAATATGTATATATAATTTAAAAATTCATTTAAGCATTTCCTCACATGCACGCGTGCGCACACACACACACACAGATATATATATATATATATATTGTTTATTTATATCCTGTACGCTTAATATTCTGTTTATTTATTGTTATCGTTATTATACTTATTTTATGGTTTTTTTCTAACCATTATTTTAATAATGTACACAAATATCTTTAATTACAATTTAATCTTTGAATTAGACATATTGGTATTTTTTTACACTTTATTACATTATTTACTTTCTAATTACTTTTTAATCCTCTAAACCAGTCAAATTATCATTTAGTTCTCTTTTAACATTATTATGAACAATTTACATATTAATCCCTAAAATAGCTCAATTACTATTTAAACCTTCAAATTCCATCAATATACAATTATACCCTTCATTTTAAATTTATTTACCGAACAACCATTACTTATTCAATTAATATCATTAACTCAATACTCACTCATAAAATTACCATTTAGTCCATATTTTTCAATAAACTATTAAAGTACCCCTTTAGTTCATTTTATTTATGAATTTGCCACTGTTATACATTTGCACTGTTAGTTCACTATTTTTGTAACAATTTAGTTTACTTTCTAAATTTCATTTATTATGCAAATTTGCATTTGGTATTCACTGAATTATTTATTTTAATTAATTAACCTTTAAAAATGCTTAATTTAACATTTTTATCCTTTTTCCTCAATATTACGAAATTGCAATGTTACCCGTGAACTTATAATTTCTTTCATTTAAATCCCTATTTCTTCTTCTTCTTCTCTCTTTTTTGTTTTTTTTTCTTACTAAAATACTATTTTATTCATTTTATTTACAATTTTGACACAAATTACACAATTTACACTTGTTATTCAATATTCATTTGAAAAATTACAGTTTAGTCTCTAAACCTTATTTCATTCATAAATTCACATATATGCTCACTTAATCCCTTCGTTTTATCTGGTTAACTAAACTTTACTTAAAATTACCGTTCTACCCTTTTGCCTTCATATTTTGCAAAATTACCATTTTACCTTTTTACTTTCAAATTCTTTCATTTAAGTACTATTTCACTCCATTAATTTTTTTTACATTCTTTTACACTGTTAATTCATTATTCATTTTTAAAATTTCAGTTTGATTCCTAAACTTTTATTTCATAGGAAATTTCATAATTGGTACTCAATTAATTTTTTATATTAATATTTTAACTCTTAGTTTACTTAGTTTATCATTTTTTCAATACTTGGGAAATTTCCCAATTGGTCCCTAAACTTTAATTTTTTTAATTTAGATCCCCTTTTCACTCTAATTATGTCATTTTTCATTATTTAACTACTTTTTTTAATCCCCTTTTTTTATTCTTCCATTTTTTTATTTCAATTAATTAATTAGCTAATATTATTTCCATTTATACAATAAACTCAACTTATTTCATTAAAATCCAATATTTTCATTACCAACATAATATAATATTTCACTTAAAAATATTTTACTAAATTCCAAAAATTCCAATTAAATTAGTATACTTTTAAAAATTCGCCTACATACAATTTATGCCTTTACATTCAAGATTTTAGCAAAATATACCATTATACCCACACACACACACTATTCGGCCACACTTGCCCTTCCTCCCAAAAATTTATTTTATATTACTTTATCATTCAAATTCTCATATTCAATCCTCCTTAAAATGTCTATCAAATTTATCAATTAAACATGCATATTTCATCCGCATACCATACAAACATAACATAAAATTATACATATTTTAATGAAAAGAGTAGGATTTTGTATCCACTAACCTTATTTCCTTGCTCTAAACCTCTCAAACATCATTTTCTTGCATATGTTCTTTGAAACACCATCATCCTCCTTCACTTTCCATAAATGGCCGGATACAAATACCAAGAAAATCACCATTATTTTGCTTCCCTAATTCAATATAACTTCATAAATAAAAATTATTTTCATAAATTATTTTCACACTAGCTTTCTTAGCGAAAAACACGTCCTTTCGAATTTTCACATAACCCTGTGCCTTATTTTTGCCTGGAATGAGCCTAATTTAATCCCAGCGGCTTTTCCTTTTCTCTTTTTCTTTTCTCATTTTTTCCTTCTTTTTTTTCATTTCTTTTATTTTTTCCATTTTCATTATTTCATTTTTTATCAGGTATGGCTATATGAGAAATTGAGTTTGCTTCAAGAACCTCTTCCTAGAGTAATAAGCACATACTCTTTGAGATATTATCTTCCTAGAAGATAACTTTACAACTTCAGCTCACCATGAGAAGGCTTTGTGTGGCTAATGATAGTAGATGATAGTGATATCAACTTCATGTGCGTATGGCTAGTACCTAATTTTTTAACCCAGAACGGTTAATCTGGTTGTGTTCCACTATACAGGCTGCATAGAGCCACTTTTTGTATAGTTTTCCAATGTGCTCACCAATTTAGGGAGCTACAAGACATCATAAGATGTATGCTGCAATTTCAAGAAGGTACTCTATATATTGCTTTTACTTCTGGTTACCATCAGCTTTGGACATAATTGTATGCAAAAGCTGATATTCGAAGTCTAGCTGACTATAACTTTACTACCTCTGCTGCATATAAAAGATGGATATCTCGTCCCTCAATTGATAACAGAGCACATTGGTTGAGATGAAGCTCAAATAGGAGTAGTAGAGGATGATCTTTAGACTTAAACATCTAATGTAAAATAAATATATACTACTTTTCATATCAAACAAGATAACTCAAAGTATGTATAATAAACTACTCTTATTTATATTAATGTACGAGTTTGCATTATATATTATGACATTTCTACATATTTTCATTATACATGATCACCATTTTAACACTATGTTCAAACTACAAAACTCTACTCATTCATAGGACTGGACCTTCAAAGTATCCTTCCCCTATTATCAATCAAACCTTTTGGGTTTTTTTGAAAATATTTTCGATCTGCCTTTAATTTTTTTAAGATGCCTTTTTTTCGATTTTCACCTTGGCAAGGTGCCTAATTTTAGTAAGGTCACTGTTTACCAATTTTTGACCCATATGGCTATATTCTCTTTTGTTTTTCTTTTATTTTTGTCATTTTTCTGAGTCTAGCCATAGAACATTTTCAGCCTATCAATGTTGACTGGTTTCTTGAAATTATTTCCATCATTTTCACTCAGTATGGTAGCACATTCAGATAATAGCTTCTTTAGTACAAATGGGCATTCCCAGGTTGGCCTAAACTTACCTCTGATGTCAGACAGATATGATCTTATTTGCTTGAAAATCAAGTCCCCTTCTTTTAAGGGATGCTTGTAATGGTCCAAATACTGGGCTAGTCAAAAATAGTATTTTTCTGATAGTGAATAGTAATACCAGAGTGAATAGTACTTTTCAAAGTCAAAAAATATTTTATTTGATCATCGAAAAAGAGTATATCAGCAGGAGCCCGTGGTTGAAATTTGAAGTAAAAATTAGATCAAATAAGTCCCCAAAAGTCGAAAAGAAGAAAATTTTATGGTTTCATTTTAAATAGTGCTTGGGTTGACTGAAAGTTTGGCTGAAAGTTTAAAAATAGCAAATAACCTCTAAAAATTACCAAAATTTTTAGATCTACAATTAATGAAATATAAAATCATATGGTAATAAAAAATTAATTTTACAGCGACTTTAAAAATTAAAGTATCGGACTGGTAAAAGTGAATCAGACCGAAAAACAGTCTTCGACTGACTCAAAAATATTTATGAAGTCTAATAAATATATTTTAAGGGTTAAGAAAGTATTTTTAAGAAGATTTAAACTCAGAAAGTAAGAGAAAATAATGATTTCAGTTTAAATAGTGATAAGTTGACCATGAATTTGACTGGAGCTTTAAAAATAGCAAATAATCTCTAAAAATTACAGAAATATTCAGTTGAGATCTAATAAATATTTAGAACTACTTGGTAAAGAAAAAGTAATTTTTCGATAACATAAAAAATTTGCTAATTGAATCAGTTTGAGTGAATCAGACCAAAAATTGACTTTGATTGAGCCAAAATTTTGCATAGAGGCTTAATATATTTTTTTAAAAATTATAAAATTAATTTTGGATGGAATTGAGCTTTGAAAGTGAGAGAAATAATTTTTGAGATGCATAATGGTCTTAAAAGGTATAAATAGGCTTAATTATGGTTGGACCAAGCCCTATAAATACCTTTAAAATATATTACTCTCCAGAAAATTCATCAAGGTTCACGTTGCACTCCCTTTTCTCCTTGGCCAAGTGGTATTTTTCACTATTTTCTCTTGATTTCTTCCTTTCTTTGCTAATTTCTCCCTAAATTCAAGCTTTTCATGTAATTTTCAGCCTCTCTTTTCAATGATGAAGGTTTCAAGAGGTCAAGTAAGGTGTTAAAAGTGTAAGAAATCAAGAAGAAAAGATTATATCTCTAAATTAAGGTAGGTAAAAGTGATGATTTTAATTTGATTTAAGGATTTGTATAAGTAGATTTAAGGTTGTAGAGTAAGATTTTGTAATTAGATTGAATAAAGAAAGCAAGGAATTAATGAATTTTTATCTTTGAATTTTCGGCCACTTAAGGATTTTTATGGAGAAAAACATAATTCCATAAATTAAGGTAAAAGATAGGAAGATTAAAGTGTGGATGAGATAAATTCAAGGCTAGTGGATACACTATCCCTTAATTTTCATAATTTTTGTATGAAAATTTAAGTATGTATATCTATGATTATGTGTGATTATTTGGAGATAATGTTATAAGTATGAAATTGGAAGCTTAAATTGATGAATGGAATGTTTTAATTGGAATGCTTAAATGGATGTTTGGCCGAAATAGATGTGTGGGTGTAATGGTTTGTTTTGGCTAAATTGTGAAGGAAATGGCATAAATTGAATGTAAGTGTAATTTTAATCCTATACTAATTTAATTGGAATTTTTGAGAATTAGTAAAATATTTTTAAGTGAAATTTTACATTATGTTATAGTGGAAATATTGGGTTTTAATGAAGTGAATTAAATTTATGATATAAATGAAAATAATATTAACCAATTATTTAATTAGAAAAAATGATAAAAATAAAAGTAATGAAAAGCATGAAAAATAAAATTTTTAAAGTGATAAAAGACCTAATTGAAAGAAATTGAAAGTTTAAAGATAAATTGTAATTTTGCAAAGTATTGAAGAAATAAGATAAATTGGTAATTTAACTGTTCTAGAAACTAAATTGTAGTTTCATAAAAGGATACCGAATTAAAAATATAAGATATCCAAATTAATGATAATTTTTTAAATATACATGAACAAAAGGAATAAAAAATTGTAAAGCATCAAAGTTCAGGGACTAAATAGAAATTTTTCCTTATATACAAGTTTAAGTGTAAAAAGGAAAGTAAAACTAAAATTTATAGTGTAAAAAGGACCAAATTGAAAGAAATAAAAGTTTAAGGATAAAATAATAATTTTTCCAAATATTGAATTTAGTGAACAAAAATGATAAAGAAATAATAAGAAATGGTAAAATGGTAATTTACTAAATAAATAATCTAAAAATGAATTTTTGTGAAGTAAAAGGATTAATATGTAATTTTACATAAAAAGTTGAATAAGGACCAAACGGAATTTTTGTGGGCCAATAAATGAATGTGAAGTAAAAATAAATAAATTAGTGGCAATTTTACAATTAATGCACAAAAAATGCAATTTTGTAATTAAACGAAGAATTGAGGACTAAAATTGAAAAATATGTCAAAGTAAAGGTATTAATTGATAGAAAATTTATAAATATTTCTGAAAATGAAATTGTTGAATTATTGGTAAATAATTCATAAAATGGTAAAGATAATAAATTATAATGAAATAATTCATAATATATATAAAAGTGACAGAAAAGTCAATTGGCAAGTTACTGAAAATGTAAAAGTACGTGAAAGTGTTAAAAACGTTAAAGAGAATCTAAGAAAAATAAATCACCTATGAATTGGGTAAGAGTAATATGAAAGTCAAGTGATTAATATTCTGAAATGTAAAATCTAGCGAAAAAGTTAAAGGTGTAAAAGTAATAAAGAACTAAATTGAAAAGAAAGCCTTGAATGATCAATGTACTGGAATGAAAAGAAAGTATTGCATGAACAGTATTTTTGAAATGAAAAGAAGAATTGACTGACAATGTACTAAAATAAAATGAAAAAAAAGTAAATTAAAATGTCAGAAACATGGAAAATGATTCTGAAATGAGAAAAAAAATATAGCCCTTATTAGTGGTCTGGCGGTTTAATCTAGCTCAGAATATAATTAGCTAGCCATAGAGATACTTATTGTAACACCCCAAGAATTTCCGATCACGTGAATAGTACTTCCAGAGGTGAATAGTGCCACCCCGGGGCCCACCGGGCTCATAAAATTTTTTTTTCACCATTGAAAAGTATTATTCATAACGAATTTGGTGTTATAATTTGGGTTAAAATTGAGGTCAAATAGGTCTCCAAAAAGGAAAAAATAAAATAATTAACTGGATCGATATAGTTGACTGAAAACTTTGACTGGCTTAAAAATATTTCCTGGACTTCATAAAATTATTCTGATTGCACCAATTGACTAGAAATTATGTATATGAATTTTTGGAATGATAAAATAAATTTTTTGAAGACTTTGAAAATTCAGCTTTCGGACTGATTAAAATTTACATTCGGGGCTAGTTTGATATCGAAACGACCTCGGATTGACCCAAAATTTTAAGCATGACCTAATTAATATTTTTATAAATTTTTGGTATAATTTTTATCAAAAATTGATAACTAAAAGTGTATTGACCAATTAAATAGTGACTTATAGCATTAGACCCACTTAGGACTTAATTTATTTTGTCCTAAAGTAGGTGTTTAATTAATGGACATTAAGAGATATTTATCTCTTGCTTTTTGGCCGACCAAAACACCATTTGTTTTCCCTTTGGCGTGGCTTCTTCTTCTTCTCCTTCTTCATTTGTTCTTTGTTTTCTAAGCCAAATTCACAAATTTCTCAATCCTCATCTAAAATTAAATTGTCTAATCTTGCTTCCCTTCACCTTTGGTTGCTTTGAGTGGTGAAAAAAGGTGAATAAAGTCTAATTCTTCAAGTGGTTAAATTGGTGAGTTGGGAAAAATTTAGTTTTATTTGATAATTAGAGTAATTAAGTGTTAATTATGGTATTGTGAGTATTATTTGAGCAAAAATTTGACTTAATCTATGGTGATTTTGGCCATGGAATTGCTGCCAATTGAAGAGCAAGGAGAGGGAAGCAAACCAACCAAAAATAAGGGGAAAGACAAGGTTATTAAGTGATTTTGTAAGTGAATAATTTTAAATCCTTTAATTTCACAATATATATGTTGTATATATAATTAGAAAAAATTTAAGTTAATTATTAATTATGAAATTGGACTTAGAATTGTGCAATTAGAAGATTAATTAGTGAAATTATGGTATTTAATTAAAATTTAGACAAGTTAAATTTTAGGAAAAATTTCGGTTACAAAAAAAATTAGGGACTAAAATGAAATTTTTCGGATTAAATTGAAATAAATGAAAAATAGATGATTTTATGTTTAGTGTGATTAATTTGAGTAGAAAATATAATTTATAAGGAAATTGAAATAAGGTAACCGAATAGGGACCTTAAGAAAATTTGTGAAATTTTGATATATAAATTGGAATAAATGCAAAATAGAATATAATTGATTTATATGACATGTAAGGAGCATGTATTGGAAGATAAAGTAATAAATAAATAAAATAGTGACAATTGCATTGTATGGTTTTTAATTGAAAAATTGGTATAATTGAAATATTGAGACTGTTTTTAAAAATAAAAACTAATTATTACCATGAATCGATAATGATGCATTATTGTAAATTATATTAAATTGTAATTGTATTTTGCCCTTAGTATTATGTGTGAAATCAGAAATTAGGATGTACATGGCTAACCATAGGGACATTTCTGTAACTGCGGTAGCAATCATTGCTACTTGCATAGTGGTAACCTTGATATGGTTCCACGTCTGTATTGAAGTGTTTGGGAAAAATGAAAAAGAAAGAAAGGAAAAAAAATAATGATATGTGTGTAATTGATACTACCGGAGTACTGGGACCTATAGGGTCCGTAGTTCCGCTCATCCTAATTAGTGATATATTTCCATGCTATACTAGGGGCAAGAGAATTAAAATATTGTATTGACTAAAGCATAAAAAGATATTGTATGAGCAAAAGAATTAAAATACTGTATTGACTAAAGCATAAAAAGATACTGTATGAGCAAGAAAATTAAAATACTGTATTGACTAAAGCATAAAAAGATATTGTATGAGCAATAGTATTAAAATACTGTATTGATTAAAGATACTGTATGGGTAAAAATGTAAAACTTGAAAAGCGAGAATAAACTACTGTTGGGACAAAAACATACTGAAAATTAAGGGTAAAAGTCTAAAAGAACTGATAAACAAAGAAAGTAGGACAAAAGTGCATATTTGAAACTTTAGGGACTAAAGTGAAAATTTATCCCTATAGTGAAAAATTCAAGTTAAAGTGATAGAATTTGAGAATAAAACTTGAAAACTATAATTGAGAATGAATTTCTCAAGCAAGGGTAAAATAGTAATTTTGTTAATAAAAGTGACATTTAGAAATTAATCGAAAAATGTTTGTATTATAATGAAATACAACTATGAAGAATATGTGAATGAACTGTAGTGAAATTCTGGGGTTTCAAGTTTATGTTCACCACTAAGTATTTTTGTACTTAGCGTGTGGTTTTGTACTGCACGCAGGAGACAGAGATTGAGTTCATGCTGGAAGAAAATCAGTGTTAGAAGGATCCAGCATTTTTGGTGGTTTTGTGGAGACTGTACATATAAATATTGCCTTGTAGGACAACATGGCTAGTTTTTGGTCTGTATATAGTTTTGGACTTATACATATGTTATGCACTGTATATATGTATAGTTATATGTAAACTTATTGGAATTGACTGTTGTTCTGTATTTGGCTGATCTTGTGGAGTATATATTTAGATTGTGGAGGTTGGGTTGGATATTGTGAACCTTTTGGGAGTGTTTTATGACTATTGTAGGAAGGCGGAATTTGGGTTTCAGCCGTTATGCTGCCTGAATTTTTATAGATTAATTAATAAGATATTTTAAAATGTGGGACCCACGACTTAATGGTTAAATATTGAATGCTATCGATGGATAATTTAATAATAATTTATTGATCACCGCAATGTAGAGTGACACCGATATTCGGACCAATGTTTGGCTATCAGGCGTTACACTTATACTGCGGTACAAGTCATGGCGACTTGCTTTGCTATGGTAGGATCATAATGATCACCCATAGTATCTGTTCTGACTGTTCTACTCTATTTTGATATGATCTAAGGTGGATTGGTTCTTTGGGATCATCCCTTACTGTACTGTACTGTTATGGGTTCATAGGATCCACATCTCATATATTCGGTCTGAAAATTCCTGCTGGAAGTGTATTAGGGGCATAATAGTAAGAATAATATAAAAGTGCAAAATGTGAAATAAGAATAAAAAATGAAAAAAGGAAAAAGTACTGCTATGAAAGAAAGCGAAAAGTTAAAGTGAAAATAATAATTTACCTAGATGATGAATTTAATGGGGTAAAAGTGATAAAAAAATTAATGAAAAACTTAAAAGTAATCCTTTGTAGTCCTGAAGGACTAAAAACGTAATTTGACACGAAAATATTAAAACAATAATTTATTAATAATTAGTATGCAAATTAATAGACTTAAATCGAAAATAAATGAATTGATAACAAAATTGTAAATAGCATGTAAATTACAGTTTCAGATACAATGGAAAAACTAGGGACTCTATATATAAATTGTCATAAGATAAACAATTGAATAAATGCTTTAATGTCTGGGTAAATGATTGTATGTCTGAACGATCAAATGACTGATTAAGGGATAAAGGAACAAAAAAAAAATTCAAACGAAACTGGAATATGAATAAATGTATCTGTAAAAAGTGAAAAGAATGGGTACTAAAATGTAATATGATAAGAATTAGTATAATATGATTCATAAGTTGTAAACTGCATAATAAATAGTAAATGAAATGTATATTAAGATCAGTTAATATTATTAAAGTGATTAATTGGGACGGAAAGATAAGTATAAAAATGAAAATGACAACTATATCCTATTGAATGATTGGAATAGTTTTGCATGATTGAATGCATGTGTGTATAAATGTATGCGGTACATCAAAATGATAAAATGAATAGTTAATGTAAAAGAATGCTCATGGATGTGTGCATGTGTGTAAGTATGTGTGTATGCATGCATGTATATATATGTGTGAATATTAATGTTGTGGAAAGTTTGGGATTGGTATCCACCACTGGACATTTTTAATGCTCAACACATAGTGTTAGCTACTATATGCAGGTTATGGAAGTCAGAAGTTAAAGTGGCCGTAAGTTGAAGTTGACCAAGATCAGTGATACAAAGTAAAAGTGACAGAATAGACATGGCATGTGTATGTTCCAGGAAAGCAATTGTAATACCCCTAATGGTACCCTAAGAGGGGTGGATGGTCACTTCGTATGAGACAGAGATTGATTATGTGGTTAATTAACAGGAAATTGTAAATTAGGGATATAATTGAAAAGTTAAAGTTTTATGGTAGAAATATAATAAGTGAAAGGTTATAGATTAAAGTAAGAAACATAAATTCAAAGAGGGACCAAAATAAACTTTGCCAAAATTTTTATTGAATCACCAATAAGAATTTGCCAATTGGGAGGCTAGTAAGGAGAGAAGAAAATTCAGATTTCTTCTCTTTTGTGGTGGCTGGCAATTCTTGGCCTTGTGTTCATTTTTGTTTTCTCCTTCTTTTCTTTTATTTTTCTCCTTTGCTTCTTCTCTTCTCCTCAAGCCTATGATAATTATGGTGATTCAAGTGGGTAGATCAGTAGATGGTAGAGAATAGAGGTGATTTTTACAACAACCTAAAGCTAAGATCAAGAAGACATGAAGGGAAAGAAAGAGAGAAAGGAAAAGCTTGAACAGTTAGAGCTTAAAGAGGTATGGAAACTCTTCATGGTTTTTGTGTGTGATTTTTATGCATATGATATTTGTAGTGAGATAATTGATGTTATAACATGTTATTATCATGAAAAAATGAGGATAAACATGATTGAACTTCGAAATTAGGAAGCTCTCTTTAAGAGAGTGAAAACTATTTTAGAGTTCACAGGACCAGTCATCACTCTTTTAATGATATCTTGAGTTATATTGATTGGAATTGAGAAATTTCAATTGGATATGAAACTAGACTCATATATCTTCATTTCATATGAAGAATACATAATCTGAATTAATTTGTATGATAGATGAAAATAGGATTGAATTTGGGTCATGACTGCTACCCTGTCATTGGGAGCAGTCTGCGGTTTTTAGTGAATAACTTGAGATTTAGAGCTCTGATTTGGTTGATTTTTGATGTTCTAGAAACTAGAAACATAGGGCTAAAACGTTTTAGAATAGAAGTTTGTCAGAAAAAGTCGTTTGGTATGTCTAAATTGATGTACAAATTGAATTTCTTAACCAGTTTATAAGGTTTTGTGAGCAGAGGAATTGTCATTTGGGCCATTGTCGACTGTCGCGAGCACGACAACAAGCGCTTGTCCCATATATTTGCCTATTTTTCTCCTTTTTCCACTATAGTAGGCTACCCCCCATGTGTTGCTACTATAACCGGAAATAATAGACCTTAGAATATAAGCATACATGAATGATAAATACAAATATATATGAAATTGTATCAAACTTAGTATGAGTAGGCATGATGAATTTGGTAATAACCGTGACCCTCCTTCATAGTTCAAAATTTGAAACTATAAAATGTATTATAAAGCCTAAAGCTACTTTAACTCTTCATAATCCTTATAAATTATATTGAACATATAGAAATGATAATGTAAAACATTCATTATACTAATTGTATATGAAATGCAAAGGCAATGTTTATGTTATAGTAGATGATACTTGTATGTGTTTACTTGAATATGAATTTATGAATACAATACAATTATATGGTAATGATTGTTGTGTATATATATATATATTGTGATAGTTGAGAATCATAGTATATTATATTACTTTGAATTATTCTACTTTATAGTGGAATGCATTAATATGAATTGACGACGTATGTGAGATGATTATTTGTCTGCACATAGAACTTGATTGTGGATAGATAGGCAGGCCTATAGGGTTACAATCGCAGTTGCTATAGGTTTGATCCCGTTTGGATCTTTATTTGTCCCCGTTTGGGACCACAGGCTTGACCCCGATTGGGTCCACAGGTTTGATACCTTCTGGTATCCATAAGAATAATACCTTCGGGTATTTATATATTTGATACCTAAGGGTATCCACAGCACCCGTTATCCACACCCATAGGACTTTAGTAGGCATTTCACAATATGAAATGAACAGCATATGTGTAATATTGATAAACACTTGATTAGTTATTTATGATCCATCTTTATACAGTAATATTATATGATTAATTATGCTATGTGAGTTATATTATAACTCTTGCATGTTGATTATAATATCTTGACATTATTATTGTTTTTATGTGCTTGAGAACAATCACTATGAGTGGTTGTTCATATATGTACTGTTCCCCACTAAGCTTCATATCTTAGCACGGGTGTTTATCCATGTAGGTACTTGAAGTCAAGATACTTTCTATTGGAACAAGAGCTGCTAATGTAAAGCCAACTCTAGAGATAGGAAAGAGTTAATTATTACTTGTAATTTATATTTCTTTGTACTTATCGTATTGTATTAAAAGAACAATAATTAAAAGAAAAGTTTAATTGAATATATATAGAGAGTAATCAGTGTAATGTTTTATTTAAATTTTCTCATATTATATTGAGGTATGATTGTGTATATAATAGTACTAATCGACAGAACCATAAAAATGATAGTTTATTATATGTAAAAGAGCCTATAAGATGATGAGTTTTGGATGGACTAGTGTGGTCCTTACAGCAATTGACTTAGGTATAGATAGTTATATGTTTTATATGTTAGTTGGTATTATTATGTTCAGAATAGTTATAATGATTATTGTTACTATTGTCTGAACGTTTTGGCATTATATTGATTGATGAAAAAAATTATTGTACTGTTTGCTATAGCATTTGTTACTGCCTTAATGTGTCAACATCTGATCACTGTACGTACAGTACAGTGATATAAGGGTGTTACAATGCTTTTTGACTTTCATTCCAAATAATCTTGCTAGCTATTTCTGGTAAATCTGATTATGGTAATAGGCCTGCATCTTTTCACCATCTAATATGTTAAGCTGAAGCAACCTCTGTCTAGTCCATTCCATTTCTGGCAATTCATCTTCTAAAACCACTCGCGGTGATTGATGCTTAATCTCTATTGGCAATATGGCTTCTTTTCCATACACCGGAGAAAATGGAGTAGCTTCCATTGAAGTCCTGGCTATAGTTTTATATTTCCACAGCGCGAAAGGCAGCTTCTTAGCCCAATCCTTATAAGTTCTAACCATGTTGGCTAGAATCCTCTTGACATTCTTATTTGTTGCTTCAATCGTCCTATTTGCTTGAGGACGATACGACGAAGATTTATAGTGCTGAACTCCATACTTTTTTAGCATCTATTCAGTATCCCCTCTAAATAGGATCCATTATCAGATATAGTATGATATGAGAGCTCGTACATACATATCAAGTTCTTTTCAATAAACCTTGCCATTTCTCTAGCACCCAACCCAAATTCTTGAAAGACTCTACCTCTATCCACTTTGAGAAATAACCGATAGCCACCATGATGAACATATGTCCATTTGATGCAAGTAGATGGATCATGCTCATAATATATATGCCTCGAACAACTAATAGCTAGGGTGAAGTAAGATTGCATAATTCTGACATAAGTACATACCTTAAATTAGCATATTGCTAGAACAGCTAACATTCCTTCACATATTTAGAACAGTCTATATCCATAGAAAGCCAAAAGAATCCATAACGTATTATCTTTTTAGCCAGGGCTAAACCATTCATGTGAGCACTACAAACCCTATCATGAACTTCTTTCATAAAGTTCTTAGCTTTTTTTCCATCTATACACCTCAGTTGTAAGCCATCTAACTATATTTTATAAAGCACCCTATTTATAGTGATGAACTGAGTGGATAACTTGAGCAGCATTCTTTGATCTTTTTTCGTGGCCTCTTTCGAAAATACAAATTTCTCGAGGTAATTTTGAATATCAAAATACCAAGGCTTTCCATCATTCGTCTCGATATCCATCACTCATTCCATTTCAAAACACGGTTTGTCAAAGCTGGAAATGAGTATAGGCTCCATACTTACTTCTTCTGGATTATCCCACATCAACACCAATGTTTTCAAAGCATCAACTAACTGGTTTTCATCTTGGGGAACATGTTTGAAAGCACAAACCTCAAGCTAATCACTTAATGCTTTCAGGCATCTTTCATAAGGCATCACCTGTTCTTCTTTTACTTACCACTCCAGCTTTGCTTGGTAAAACACTAGGTATGAGTCACTACAAACCTCAGCACTCTTTGCCCCTTAGAGCAAATAATACTTATAGCCCAAAGACATGCCTCAATTTCAGCTTCATTATTAGTAGCTTTATATCTTAGCTTTTTTTGCCAAAGGTAGCTTTTCTCCCTCAAGAGTTATCAGGATCACTCATATTCCTGCACCTTTTATTATTTATGGTTCCAACGAAGAACATCTACCACCCTAGCATTGTAATGGCACTGACATCCTCATCAGGGAACTTATAAGAGATTTCTTCAACCTCCAAAGGCTAGTCTACTAAGAACTCTACCACAGCTCTTTCTTTGATGGTTTTTTAGGTAATGTACTCAATATCAAACTCCTGTAGAAGAATCAACCATCTTACCATCTTCCCCAGCAGTGAAGGTGCTTCTTATAAATGCCTAAGAGGATTTTGCTTGGCCATTGCCTAAACCCCGTATGAATGGAAATAATGTCTTAACTTCTTGGAGGCCTAGATGATCAATAAACAAATCTTCTCTACGTTCACATACTTAGCTTCATATGGTAAAAATTTCTTGCTGAGATAGTACACGACATATTCAATCCCGAAATCATCCTCTTGAGCCATCATGGCTTCTACTAAACTCTCTTATATAGCCAGGTATAAAATCAGAGGCTTTTTGGTCAGTAGCAGTCTGAGCATCAGTGGATGTGAAAGGTACTCTCTGATAGTATCAAAAGCTACTCCATAATCCTCACTCCATATACTGGCTGATCTTTTCAAAGCAATTTAAAAATTGGCTCACAAATAGAATTCAATTTAACAATGAAATGACTAATATACATAGCCTGCCCAGTAACCCTCGAACTTCCTTTTTCATCTGTGGCACAGGCATTTCCCTGATGGTATTTACTTTGTCAGGATCCACTTTTATTCCTCTTTGACTTACAACATAGCCCAGGAGCTTTCATGAAGTCATCCCGAACACATACTCCTTCGGATTCATTCGAAGATTGTAGCTGTCAATTCTTTGAAAAAAATTTTCAAGGCCTCAAAATGACCTTCTTGAGTTCCCGATTTGATCATCATGTCATCAACATACACTTTTACCTCCTTATAGATCGGATCATCCAGAATCTTCGTAGCCATCCATTGATAAGTAGCCCTTGCATTCTTCAATCTAAATGATATGACCCGATAAGCCAAAGGAAAAAAAATGAGGTCTAAGCAAGCATAAGGCAAGGAGAAAAGGTTAGTGGCTTCAAATCCATCTATTTTCCATTATTTAGCATGATTTTCCTTTAGGTAACTTAGGAAAAAATTAGTAAATGTATGAATATTTGAAATTAACATTAGAATAGTGCAATTAAACCTTGAATAAGCCTATTGGAATGCATAAATTGAATTAAAAAATTTGTAAGGCATGAGTCTTCATGGAGCTAAATTCTTCCTTAATGGGAATTAGTGTTTATTTTTTGTATTTTAATGTAATTAAGTCATAAACTGATTATAAACATGAAATAACATATCCATGAATTTTTATAAAAATTATGAAAATTAATTGAATATTTTTGTTAAGAATTTTGGTTATGTATAAGGTAAAATGTTGAATTAATGTGAATTAATTCATAATTAATGAAAAAATGGTAAATTATAAAAAAAATAATTCACAAACTATATAAAAGTATTGAATATTCTGAATGACTGTATTTTTTGGATTGAAAAATAACTTAAATTGTGGAACATCTGATAAATATTTTGAAAATAAGTGAAATTGTGCCCTTAGCAATAGTCAGGTAGTCAAAATCTAGCTCAGGATATAATTGGCTAGTCATAGGGACATCCATACTGCAGTGCAAGTCATAGCAACTTGTTTTGCTATGGTAAGATCACTGATCTCTATAGTATCTATCTATTCTGTGAGAAATGATCTTTTGAGGTTATTTCTCAATCTGTATGTGGCCCTATGGGGTCCATATCTCGTATATCTGGTCTGATAATTTTTGCCAAAATTACACTAGGGGCATTAATGTGAAAATAAGTTTAAAAAGGTGTAAAAGTGAAGTTAAAAGTGAAAAATAACCTAATTGAAAGAATTAAAAGTTTAGGGATAAAACTGTAATTTTTTCAAAAGTTGTGTTTAATGAGTAAAAGTATTTAATAAATGATTATAAAGGGTAAAATGGTATTTTAATATCCAAAAATGAAGTTTTGTAAAGTTTAGGGATTAAAATGTAATTTTACGTAAAAAGAATAAAACAAAGTCCTATTAATTTTTTGTATGCCAAAAGTCAATTAGAAAGTGAAAATAATGGTAATTTTGTAATTAAGTTGTAAAAAGGGTATTTTTGTAATTAAATGAAAAATTAAGGATTTAAGTGAAAAGTTTGCCAAAATTCTCGTGTTAAATTGAAAAGACTGCTAAAAGAGAAAAAAAATACTTTTTGATAAGAAAGATTGGAATTTTGCATAACTGGTGCAATTATGCTTGTTTTGGAAAATATTATAATTTTTAGTCACCACTGGATATAATTAATACTCAGCACGTAGGATTTACTGCGCTCAGATTTAGAATATGATCAGGAGCAATAGTACATGGGGGATGAAGAATTTTGAAGGATAAAAGCTATATTTTTATTTTGCATATATATTATTGTAAATATTTGAAGTTTAAGAATTGATTTGTAATAGTACTTTGATTGTATATATGTATATGGATTTGACTGCTAGTGGATGTTTTGTGTATAGTTGAGATGTGATGGAAAATTTGTGGATGAGATGGTTATTTTGGTTATAAATTGTTATGCCCCTGAGAGGCTGTGGCTATTGTCTGTTTTTCAGGGGCGTTAGTCCAGTATACAGCCGTCATATTGCCAAATTTTGGCAAAATAAATAGTAAAATTTGACAGTTATAGGTCATCGATAAATTGGACTTTGTATATGATTATTGGATAGCACTATTAGTTAATGAATCAAATTGAGTTAATATTATGAATTTTTTTATGAAAAAAAAATTCGTTCAATCGCTTAAATCTGCAAAATTGTTACAGTAAGGGTGTTACATTTCTTATGGCACCATATGCGTTTATAAATTTATTTGAAAAATTGAAAATGATGGATTTATTAAGAGATAAAAGGGATGTTAGCGTGGAAGAAGGAGTGGCGATGGATTTATCAATTTTAAGTCATAATTTTCATCAAAGGGTTATAGTATAACAGTATCAACATTTACTTTCTACTGTTCATAAATAGTGCAAGATGGTAATTAGAGCATTGGCTACTTTAGGTACCCACTTGATCAAACATGTGAATAAATTTTCTGTGCAGCCAGAAATTCAAAACAATCCTAGATGGCATACATAGTATTTCTTGATGCATTGACAAAAGACCTTTCGTGGTAGAAAGGCAACACTTGTGACTCAAAATGTTATGGCTATATGTTCTCACGATATGTTATTTACATTCGTGTACATTGGATGGGAAGGGACAATAAATGATTCTAGAATTTTTCTTGATGCATTGACAAGATAGGAAAATAATTTTCCTCTTCCAAGTGGTGATAAGAGTTTTTATTATCATTTCTCTCTTAATATTAATTTATGTTATTATCATTTAATTAACATAAATATTAATTTGTAGATTATTATTATGTAGTGGACGCTGGTTATCCCAATATACCAGGATTTTTGGCTTCATATCGCTGTAAAAAATATCATTTAAATGAATTTCGTGGACGAGGAAGAATTAAAAGAAAATATGAGTTATTTAATCAGAGGCATTCATCCTTACGTAATGTGATAGAAATGACATTTGGAGTGTTAAAAGCTAGATTTTCAATTTTAAAATCAATACCAAACTATCCTTTACGTCAACAAAAGCTTATTCACATCGCATGTTGCACATTACACAATTTCATTACAAAGGAATTTAGAGCTGATCAACTATTTACATTATATGATAGAGAAGATTTAACGATGCCTGAAAAAGTCACCGTTGGAATACAACAGAAGGATATTAATATTAATTTATCCCAATAAATACAAATGAAAATAGTTAGAGAGGCAATTGCTGATCAATTATGAAATTATTATAATAATAATAGAAATTAGTAATTGATTGCATTTTTTATGTTACTATCATATTATTATTTTTAATTCAATACTTATTAATTTATAAATATTAAATTTAATTATATCATTTTAATAAATTTATAATTTAATCATATATACTTATTATTTCAATTTTAAAAATTAGAGTATATATATTTTTTAATAATATATAATTTAATTTTTTAATATAGAAAATATTTTTCATTTTTAATAAATGAACATATTTTCTTTTTTTTATTTTCTATTTTCAGGAAAACCTTATTTCTCTATTTTTTTAAAGCGTTATTCATAAAATTGTCCCAAAATTTATATATTTTAGCCATATATATATATATATAATCAACTTAGTTGTACTATAAACTAATAATCTAATATTAAATGATGGCTTGGCACATTTTTAATTCCTAAAATTACATCATTTTTATTATAATAAAAAAAAAGACAAAAGGACAGTGATTGTTAAAAAGAACAAGTTTATCTTAATCTTTACAATTTCAAGCTGTCGCCACCACTTTGGCGAGAAAAAAAAAATATTAAACCATTTTCATTATATTATCTTATACATTGTAACCAAATTACCTAATGAATAGTGAACCAAACACTAAGTCACCATCTATCTTTTTTAATATGTTTAGAGGCTGCTGTTGGCTACCTATAAATGAAGATGTTACTTTCTTTTTCTCATAAGATACTTTCTTTTATTATTCCACTACTTTTAACCAAGCCCGAAAAAAAAAAAACAAAAGAAAAAAAACTTTTTTAAGCAACTTGATAATTGTTATTTTCTTTACTATCTTTTGGACACACGTCAAATCTAACTTGACATCTGTTAATGGGGTCATTTTTAGCGAAGAGCATGTGCTTAGTACTGATCGGCTGCAGATAAAAATTTAAATTGAATTTCCAATTTTAAAGGTGGCACTCAATTGTGCCATGTTTGTCATCCTACGATGTTGCGATGTTATGCATTCTCCATTATATGTATATGCGTTTTAAATGCCTTATTTTGATGTAGCTGATAGGTTGAACCTTTGCCTTGGATGGTATTAAAGTTTGGTTCTTTAGGAATAGCGATGGATCTTTTGGAAACAGGAGAAATAGAAGCTTTAATGGCCAAGGAAATGCCATTCTTGCTTGGTTTGGTGCCGCTTTGGCCGTTAAACCAATGGGTAGACTTCTTTTTAGGTATAATATATAATTTGCCCCTCCAACTTGCACAGTTTTATAAAGTCGATCCCGTCAACTTTAAATTGTCCCAATTTAACACTTTTACTTGATAAATTGAATTTGTTAAACACCTGTTAACAATAACAAAGCTTACATGCCAATATTTGATATTAATTGGAATATAGCATGTAGAGGGTTTTTTTTATGAATTAGGGATTATTTTTAAAAAAAAAATTTGAAAAAGGGGACTACAGTAAACAATATTGGAGAAATTGTGTGCTGAAAACAGGCATACAAGGGTACCGGTATCTATCATTGTAATACCCTTACCTGAATAGTCTTTTCTGATACCAAAATAAGCAATAAACAGTAAATTTTTTTTTAACATGAACTTGATCGGGACAATCCATTAGCTGCAAATATAAAATTCCTACTCAAATTCGTACATTTAACTTGTCTACTTGTTACTGTCTAACAACACTATTTATATCGTCAAAATTTTGACAGTATAACGGCTATATATTTAATAGCCTCCTGAAAAACCAAACAAATCACAGTCTCATCGAGGCACAACAGGCTATAACAGACAGCAATGTACATTTCAAACACTCATTCACAGAACACTCATATCCGTTCTGAATCATTTATTGACACTTACTCATCTACAGATATAACAATATTTACTATCATAATAATAGTAGTCAAATTCAATTCAATCTTATATCTTAAATATTTAAGTATATACATGCCATAATATAACTCAATTTATGATTATCTCTTCTCTTCAAACCTTGCTGCACAGTATATTATGCTCCCGCAAATCTTCAGAAGCTGCATGCAGTAAACACTATATGCTTAGCACTAAATATGTTCAATGGTTACTAACAATACTGAAATTTTCCAATTAAGCATAATTACATCATTTATGCAAATTATTCTTGTCTTATCAAAAATCATTTTTAAATCTTTTGACACTATTTCCAAATTTATTACCAAAAATTTGGCAATCTTTTTAGTTGATTCTACACTTCCTATTTACTTTAAAATACTTTCCTTTATAATTCAATTACAAAATTGACGTTAATGTTCTTAACTTTCAACGTATAATAATTTTTTTATAGCTTGACTTTGACTTTTTAATCAAAATTCCTTATCTAAGCAATTAAGTACAAATTTTATTTCGTTTGATGATTTACATTATTAATTACCACTAAAAGTCAAATTTCCAATTCAAATACTCATTTTTTTTTCTATTTATTGCAAAATTACCCTTTTAATACTATAACTAAAACTTTGCTATTTACTCTTTTATTTCACTTTGACTTTTTAACTATCTATCAAATTATAATTATCAATGTTTTCAAAATTTAATGCAAAGTGATACAATTATTTTGGGTACACTTTGCCAATAATCTTTATTTTCTTTCTTTATCTATAAAAAAAATGTCATTATTACACATTTATTGCAAAATTGCCATTTTTTCATTTTCAATTGAAATATTGTCATTCTTTTACTCGTTTTTATTTTTTTAGTTGAATTTGACCTCCATAATTTCATTTCTAGTCGATAATCCCTTAATTAATTACGATATTGCCATTTTTGAACTTTTAATACAAAATTAGTATCATTTTTCAAATTTTCCCTTTTTAAAGCAATAATTGGTATACAAATTACCAATTGATCCTTATTTTGACTTTTCTTTTAAAATTACATTTTAATCTTTTTCTTTACATAAGCTTTTTTTACTATTTAATCATTAATTTACCATTTTATCCATGTAAAATATTTTTTTTTCGTTTTTTCTTATTAATTACATTTTTTGGAAAAATTACAGTTTTGCCCTAAAACTTTTCATTTCTTTCAATTAGTTCTTTTTTTATTTTAAATTTTTACTTCTAGCTTACTTTTTGAAATTTTGATTTATTCTTATCAATATGCCCTTAGTGCAATATGACAAAAATTCTCATATAGGATATTCAGGATGTGAACCTCATAAGGGCACATACAGAACAAATTGAGAAATGATCCCAAAAGATCAAGTCTTACAGAACAGATACCACAGACAGACAAAAACTATGGAGATCAATGATCCTACCCATAGCAAAGCAAGTTCCCATAACTTGCACCGCAGTATAGGGTGCCCCTATGACTAGCCAATTATATACTGTGCAAAATTTTTACTACCTGACTATTGCTAAGGGCAAAACCATCATTTACTTCCAAAATACTTTTCAATTACAATTTCTTTTCTTTTAATCGGTACATTTTAATCAGTTAATCTTTTCAGTACTTTTGACTATTCAGAACTTTTTATTTTCGGTCAATTTTGCTCTTTTCTTTTCAATCACTTTTTGTGAATTATTTTACAATAATTCACCGTGAACATTTTACAATTAATATTTTTCAGACTTTTTAGCTCTTGCAAAAACTTTTTTCAAAACAATACATTTCGTCACTCAATTTTTTTTTTCAGTATCATTTTTTTATATACTTTGTGAATTATATCATTACAATTCACCTTTTTTTTTCTTAGCACTTATTGAGTTATTTCTTTATAATTTAATATTTTGCTTTTACCTTTCATTTTACCTTTTTGACTTTTAACAATTTTCATACATTTTCTGTTCGAAAATTCGGTTATTTGGAATATGCCATACTTTTATACGGTTTGTGAATTGCTTTATAATAATTCACCATTTTACTTTCGATTTATGATTTATTTCTCGATAAATTAATACGGTTACTATACACACTATACTTTTTATGGTCTAATTTATTCCAATAATTAGCAAGTCACTTATTTCCTTAATTTTAAACGGTATATGAATTATATGAATATAATTTATTATTTTTCACTTACATTAAGTACTATAACTTAATAACTTCTTTTTTTCTATTTTCTGAAAATTTATCAATTGACATTTTTACTTCCTTTACACATACCGTAAATTAATTCATATTAATTTAATATTTTTTACTCATTTATTGAATTATTTCTCAATAATTCAGTATTTTCAATTTAATATATTCAATGTTTTATCTCAAAAATATTCTAATAATTCATATAAATTCTATAAAAATTTATATGCACAATATTTTATAATTATTACCATTTTCACTTATTTTATGAATTATTTCATCATAATTCATCATATACACTATATATATACACATATACTTAATTTAAAAATTCTCAAATAAATTTCATAAATTCTCTAAAAATTCATGGACCTCATTTATAATTTTTACATTCATTTTGGACTATTATTTATCAAAATTAGGCAAAATACACTTAGTTATCCCTTAGGTAGATTTCGGCCACCTTAGGTCTTTTACCTTAGAAATTATTTTACTTCAAATTAAGCATTCCCATGGTATTATTTAAGGTCTAATTTCATTTCTCTAACCTTAATTGCAATTATTCATCAACATAGCACTTTTTCCCCAAATTACATAAAAGGGAATTAATTCAAAATAATGGGAAATAATGGAATTTATTAGCCACTAACATTTTTTCTTGCACTTAGCCTTCCTTCGACTTCCTTTTCCTTGCTTGAACCCATGAAAATCATCCTTCCTCAAAGAATCTTAAAAGGGACCAAAATCTTCATCAAAGAAAACCATATAAAAACAATTTCTTTTGCTGAAATCAACATTAAAAATGAGTTATAGGCACCTAAAACTAGTAGTAGGCACCTTAAAAATAAATTAAAACCAAGAAATTCATTTACCTCATTTGGACCTTTAAGCTTTTATCACTCGATTTTCTTAGCTTATCTCTCTTTAATAATTGGTTTAAAGCTAGATCCAACTACTAGAGAGGCTGGAGATTAATTCTTGTGCTTGGATTGAGTGAAGATTTGAAAGAGAGCATGAAGAAAAATGGGGAAAAGGGACCAAATGGGTTTCTACCAAAAGAAAAAAGAAGAAAGCTGGAGAAGAAGAGTTGTCCCATGAAATTCATTGTGCTTAATTCCCTTTTATAGTGTCTCTTATTGGGTTTGGGCTTGGGCTTAGGCTTGCATTAATGGGCTTGAACTAATTAACCAAAGCCCATTAACTATCCAATAAATAATTTTAATTAATTTCTTTCACTTTTCAACTCCAAATCACTTCAAAAATGATTCCATAATTCTTATCACATTGAATATAGGCTGTACACAAAATTTCAGCCCAATCGAAATCCATTTTCGATCCAATTCGATTAAATCATTCCGAATTTAAAAATACCAATATTATCAAAAAATTTACTTTTTATTACCAAAATATTCTATATAAAATTTAAATAAGATATGCAAAATTTGGTAATTTTTAAAGTTTGTTTACTATTTTTAAAAATTCATGCAAATTTAAATCAGTTTCCCTATAATAGAAATTGACTCCCTATCTTTTTCATATTTTTGACTTTTAAATGCCTAATTGACATCGGTTTCACTTAAAATTTCAACCCCCGAACTCACCATGATCAATATTTTTCGATGATCCAATAAAATATTTTTCACTTCCGAGTGCACTTTTCAGCCCAAAAAATATTATTTACTATAAAAAAATATTATTCACGGCTAACCCGGTATTCAGGCCATTACAGTCATGGTGGACTGCACACGTTTGACCTGTTAGGGTGTTGAAAATCGATTTTATTGACTGATGGTATCCAGCAAATAGACCCCATGGTTGGATGGAAACTGGCTCAAATTAGTGCTAGTTTCTGACATCTGTTTTGCCCCTCCTTAGCCGTGCATCATGAGAGGACACTCCATATCCACTCCTTGTTTTAGTGATATTGACACTCCCCATCCACTCCCCTAAAAGTATATTATTATAATAAAATGGCTCAACAATTTATTGACCATAATTTCACAGCTTTTTTATATTCAGCCATTCATTTGTTATATGCCATTGTCGTTTAGGCCGTTAATTAACTTCACCATTCTAATTATATTAGTTGAGTTTATCTCTCTCATTAATTTTATTTTCTTTTTTTATAGAATTTTATTTTTTATATATAAAAATTGTCATATAATTCAATTATAACAGTTGAACAGAAGAATTAAATATTAAAATTTTCTTATTTTTATAAATGTTTTTATATTCACTTGATGACGAAAAATAAAAAATAAAATAAAACAATTTCCTTTTTTTACTGATGATAAAAATTATCTTAATCTTCAAATTAAAATTCAATAGTTATATTTACGTAATGATAAACTGAAATTTATTGATTAATGGTTTAAAACAATGTAGGATTTTTTATATTTTTTTCTTAACCAGTCATTCGAATAACAAATTAATAAAAATAATATTATAAAAAATGAAAAAGAAATGTGAGACAAAGTGCCACATAAGCCAAGAATAGTTAAAGTTTGAGTGAGTGGCCTTCTTTTTTAACCTAATCAAGGGCAACCATGCTACGACAAAAATAGCAAACAAATGCTTGCCACAATATATAAATAATTAAAGATAATAATGACAAAAAAGAAATAGTAATAATATCAAATTCAATTTTAAAATGCAACGCACAATATTCACTTACGCCACATGAAATACATATTCACCCTTAATTAGGCTTGTTCACTTGGTTTGTTCGGTTCGATTTTGCACCTAATTGAATAGATCAAAAATAAAATTGCATTAATAATTATAATTGAACCACAAATAGAATTTTATAGAATTAAAACCAAATATACTGAATTAATTTTGGTATATTCGATTAGGTAAATTAAATTTTGGATTTTATGGGAAGTTTTAGTTTTAGGTTTAATTTTAAACATAAAAAATATTAAATATTAGTTAAAAATGATATGTTTTATATATTTATGTTAGTTTAGTTTATACGGTTCTTATATTTTACAAACTGAACTGAACTTTAAAATTTTAATTGTTGATTATAAAACTTACCCATCTTCTTGTAAAACACTTCTAACTACTTTTTTTACAAACTGAACTAAACTCTAAAATATTTATAAGATCTTCCAATTGAACAAAATACATGAGATATTCATTGATGATTAATGCTGATTTCAATCCAAATACCTATAAAGATTTATAAAAAGACATTTATATATGCAGGTAGTTTAGCTTTAATTGGAGTCCAAAAATAAAAAATAAAGCCATTAATCATCATGCATTATAGATAAACATACTATGTAAAGCTCAAAATACATCCAATTTTTTTTTTGCTAACATTGATTTCCTTTTATTATTTTCCCTCTCTAGATCAAGTAATTGAAGTGTCTTCTTTGATTGAGGCTTGAATGGCAAATTAGATGGAAGTGACACCTCATATCCATTGCCTTTTGATAGTATAAGCCTTAAACCAATGGGAATATGATGTATTTTCCTTGCATTGATGTTGATCACTTTCTCACATGGTACTTGAAATTTTTTTCTTAAGATCTGGATCATTGTAATGGCCTCAATGCCTAGTTAGCCGTGAATAATATTTTTCGATAGTGAATAGTGCTTCTGGATTGAAAAATACATCCGAAGATGAAAAATATTTTATTTAACTATCGGAAAATATTTATCATGGATAGTCCGTGGTTAAAATTTGAAGTGAATTTGAGGTCAAATAGACCTCCAAAAGTCCAAAACACGAAAAACGAAATGGTTATGTTTGAATAGTAATTAGGTTGATCTAAGTTTGACTAAGCCATTAAAAATAGCAAATGAAGTCTAAAAATTTTCAAAAATTGCATACAGGCCTAAAATAATGTGTATAATATTTTGGTTGTAAAAAGCAAAATTTTTGGTAACATTGATAATGGTTGAACTGGATCGATCTGATTGAATCGGACTAAAAAATAACTCTGATTGGGTTAAAATTTTGTGTATAGCCTATTTTTGATGTTATAAGAGTGATGAAATAATTTTCAGGTAATTTGGATTTGGAAAGTGAGAGAAATTAATTAAATTCGCTTTTGAGTCATTAGTAGGCTTTGGTAAAATTAGATTAAGCCCATTAATTGGCCCAAGCCTGAGCCCATCTAAGACACACTTAAGGGGCAAAAAAATCTGTGGAAGATCAGGTTTTTCTACAGCCTTCATCTCTCTCTCCCTTGCCAAACCTTTCTCTTCCATTTCTCACTCAATTTCTCCCATTTCAATCTTAAATCCTTACTAAATCCAAGCATAAGAAAGAAATTTTTACCTCTCTAGATCATTATCTAAGCCTCTATTCTTTGATTTAAGGAAAAGAAGCAAGAGAAACCAAGTGATAAAACTTTAGGTGTCAAAGTGAGTTAAGTAAAATTTATGGGTTTAATTTGATTTTAAGGTGTCTACGAGTATTTTTAGGTACCTAGAGTTCATTTATGGTGTTATTTTGAGCATTTGAGATCAAACAATTAGGTTTTTAATGAGTGAAAATTTTAGCCATGTTAGGTATTTAAAGAGAAGAACAAGTTTCCAAAGCAAAGGGAAAGGAAAAGGAAGTCTAGGTAAGCTTGAGCCAAGAGAAAAGGTTAATGACTAATAAATCCTCCTATTTTCCTTATTTTTGCATGATTTTCCTTTATATAACTTAGAAAAAATTTAGAAAAAAGTGCATAATTGCAATTGATATTAGAATATTAAAATAGGACCTTGAATAAGCCTATTAGGAAACTTAATTAAATTTAAAAGCATGTGTAAGGTTGAATCTCTTTGTTGGCCGAATGATGTTCCAAAAGAAATTAATGTGTATGTTGTGTATTTTGATGAAACTAAGCCATAAAATGATTATAAAAATGAAATAATATGCCAATGAATTTTTGTAGAATTTATAAAAATTAATTGAATATTTTTAAGAAGAAATTCGGTTATGTACAAAATGAAATTATTGAATTATTATGAAATAATTCATTAAATAAGTAAAAAAAAATGGTGAATTATTGTGAAATAATTCACAAACTATGCATAAAGTACTGAAAAACTTGGCTGACAATGTATTGAATTGAAAAAGTAATTAAAATTGTAAAAATCTGAAAAATAATTTGAAATTAATTGAATTATTGCCCTTAGTAATAGTCAAGCGATCAAAATCTAGCTTAGGATATGATTGGCTAGCCATAGGGATATTTATACATCGGTGCAAGTCATGGCGACTTGCTTTGCTATGGTAGGATCACTGATCTTCCATAATATCTATCTGTTATGATATCTACTATGTGAGAAATAGTTCTTAGAGGTCATTTCTTAGTCTGTATATGGTCCTGTGGGGTCTAAATCCTATATATCCTGTCTGAGAATTTCTGCTGAAATTTTTCTAGGGGCATTGTGATAAGAATAAATTAAAAGTGCAAAAAAAAGTTAAAATTGAAGTTTAAAGTGAAAAAGGATCTAATTGAAAGGAAAAAAAGTTTAGGAATAAAATGATAATTTTTTCAAAAATTGTACTTAATGATTAAAAGTAATTAAGAAATGATTAAAAAGGGTAAAATGGTAATTTAATGATCAAACAATCCAAAATGAACTTTTGTAAAGTTTAGGGATTAAAATATAATTTTGCATAAAAAGTTAAACACAAGGACCAATTAGTAACTTTGTATGCCAAAAAATAAATGAAAAGTAAAAACAAGAAAACTAATGGCAATTTTATAATTAAAGTGTAAAAAGGGTATTTTTGTAATAAAATAAAAAATTAATGACTAAATTGAAAAGATACCAAAGTTTTAGTATTAAATTGAAAAGACCATTAAAAATGTTTAAAAGTGCTTTTTTATAAGAAAAATTAATAATTTTGTATAATTAGTGTAATTATGCATATTGAAAAATACTATAATTTTTAGTCACCACTGAACATATTTAATACTCAGCACGTAGGATTTACTGCGTGCAGGTATAGCAGATGAGCTGGAGTAATAGTACACTTGGGTGAAGAATTTTGAAGGATTAGAAGTTATTTATTTTGTATTGGCATGTATAATTTTGAAATAGTTAAAGTAAAAAAAAATTATCTGTATTGGTATAATGATTGCATATATGTAAATATGTGATTAGCTAGTGTGGATAGTCTATATATGATTGACGTGAAATTAAGTATGTGGATGAGATGTATATATTATTTTTAAATTATTGTGTTCCTGAAGGGCTATGAAAATTATCTTTTTTTCAGGAGGCTAGTTAAGTTTATAGCCATTATATTATCGGATTTTTGTAAAATGAATAGTAAAATTTGATAGTTATAGGTCAGCGACGAGTTGAACTTATGACATAAATATTGGATAAGCATGATTAAGAAAGGATTTGCATGGTTAAGAATAAGATGTTAAGTTAAGAAAGGAAAAAAAATTTTCGACCAGTCGTTTAAAACAATAAGTCCATTATAGTAAGAGTGTTACATTTTGTGGTATTAGAGCAATAGTTTAAGCGGTTCTAAGATCGGAGTAGGATTAAGTGATTGATTTATCTATATATACATGCCAATTGTCAGTAAAAAGGTGTTTTGAAATCTAATGTTTACTTGCTCCTTTTTTTATTTTCTAGTGAAAAGATATCCTCTGATAAAGACAGACAGATGAGGGATAGTGAGAGTGAGGCATTTATAGGTACTGGATAGCAGAAGGCCCCACAACAGTAGGTTTTTTCTCCAGTGGTGCCACCTCTACCCCCACAGTTGGACTTTCTTAATCTAATGGCTAATTATATTCAACAGCGGCTACAAGCAGGCCAGGCTCAGTCCTTTCAGGCAGCTGCACAGGTTCAGCCAGCTTCACCCAGAAAGAAGCCTTTTTCTGGAGCAATTAAAAAGGCTAGAAGTTGAAGACTTTTTTGGGCGTGACCCTTTGACACCATCATAGGCAGAAGATTGGCTGTTTAAAATAAAAAGGTTATTTGAAATTACAAATAGCTCAGCAGAAGAGAAACTGGAGGGCATAGTGGAATTGCTTCAGGAACTAGCCTTTATCTGGTGGGACTCTATCAGGAGATATACCTTAGTAGACCAGTTGAGTTAAGGATTTTTTGTGTCCCAGTTCGAGCAAAAATACATTGAATTTGAATATAAAGTAGCGATGTACGATGCCTTCTGGAGGCTTAAATAGCGAAACAAAATAGTGGTTGAATATGTGCATGAGTTTAAGCGCCTCAAGGCCTACTTAGATGAGAGCCAGTCCACAGATGTAAAGCTATGTTAGAGATTTGAGAGAGGACTGCATACAGAGCTCAGATAGATCATAGAAACCCAAAAATATCCCAATTTGAGAGCTATGGTTGAGGCAACGATAAAGTTAAAAACTATTCAGGTAGAGCGAGTTGACAGATAGTCCCGATTCTAGCAAAAGAGGAAACAGGGACAGTCTAGTGGCAAAGGAGGATAGGGTAAGAAGTCTAAGGGATTTCCAGCACCTCAGGGCCGTACTCGAGTTGCTGCAGGCCGAGGTCAGGGCAGTGTACCCTATGGTAGAACTCCAATTTCTTCAGCAACTAGTACACCTCGAGACAGAGATAGTGGAAAAGCAATAGCCTGTGACCATTATGGCAAGATTTATCCTGGAGAGTGCCGATGTTTGACTGGAGCATACTTCAGGTGTGGGTCCAAAGATCACCATATCAAAGACAGTCCAGTAGTACATATTGCTTCGACCATATCACCAGCAATAGGTACTGGGTCCTCTGCACTGAGAGGTCGTGGTAGTGGAGCTGCCCCATCACTTCAGCTTCTAGGCCAATTGGGCTGGTATCCCAGGGTTAAAGATGAGTTACAGACCAAACTTACGCTGTCAGAGCCAGAGAAAAGGACGATCTTCCAGATGTGACAGTAGGTAAATTTCTCTTGCTATCTGATTCAGTACATGCTTTGATAGATCCTGGTTCTACACATTCCTATATTAGCATTGATTTAGCAGGGGATAAAGGGATGAAAAATGCATGCTTGGACCAGGATATCTTGGTGAATAATCCTATGGGGTATAATGTAGTGGTGAGCAAAGTCTACAGACGGTGTCCTATTAGTGCTCAGGGTCATGTATTCATAGCAAATTTGATTGAGTTGCCCTTCCTCGAGTTTGATGTGATTTTGGGGATGGATTGGTTATCCGTGTAACACCCCCACATTTTCATTTGACATACATGACATATTGTAGAGCATGACTAATTACATTGGGTCAAGTTTCAGAGTCATTGGGGATGAATAGGATAGAAAATTTTGGAAGAGTGCATAGGTAAATGTGTCCAAACCAGGAAACCCAGGAATGGGTGACCCGGTGGGTAGTGTGAGTTTAATAAAAAATATGAAAGTGCATATTAAATGGAGTCTAATTGTATGATTTAAGGTAAAATTGAGGTCAAATAGGCCTCCAAAAGGACAAACGAAGAAAAATTTCACGGGTCGATATAGGTTTGAACATAACTTTGATCGCACATTTGAGAACCCTAATAACCTACAATGGACTTCAAATTTCACACATATGTTTTAAATAGTGTAAATGCGCCCAAGGCGCTAAAAATAGTAATTCTGATAATTCTGTGATTTTGGATTTCAGATCGGCTGCACAAACCATCGAAGCTAAAAGTATATCGAAATGATGTTGGAATAGACTAAAATTTTAACCATACATTCTTGAATGTACCATGACACTTGAGAAAAAATTTCAGGTCATTCTAACTTCAGGATCAAAAGTTCAGTTTTTAGGGTGAAAAACCAAGATTGGGTCAAATGAAGGGTCAAATTCGAGAATCTGGCCATATGGGGATATGCGAGTCATTTTTAGGAAGTTAAAATAAGGTGTGTGCAATCCTAGAGCAATTAGAGATGCAAAAGTACCTAGATTGGTGACAAGTGGCTTAATTTAAAGTCATTGGATTCAATAGTTTTCAAGTGAATCTTGGCCAACCATTTGGTGTATATAAGGATGTCCTGGAGTAGTCTAGAACCCTAAAAGATCTCAGCAAAAATTTGTAATCTTCCCCCTTTTTCTCCTTCAAATTCGATACTCTCCCACCATTTTTCTTCATTTTTTTTCTCAATTTTCATCAAATCTCCAGTTGATTTTTCACCTAGATACATAAAAAGACTCCCTCTTTATCCTATAATCAAGGTTGGAGCAAAAAGAAGTGGAGAAAATAAGTTTTTGGGAAGAGAGAAAAGTGACCTAATTAGGTAAAATCATGATTTTTAGTTAGAATTAATTAGAATTTTTCATATAGGCATGTGGAATAGTATGATTAGAACGTATTAGCATCAATTATATGTTGAGAATTAAAGCTTAAATTAATGAATTTTCCTTCCTTCAATTCGGCCATGAGGTGAAATTTAAGGAGAAAATCAATTTAAGGAAGGCAAAGGGAAAGAGAAGGAAATCTATGTGACTTCTGGGCCATTCAAGGTTAGTGGAGACCTTTATACACTTAATTTCAAAATTTTCATTGAAATTTTATTAAACTTTACATTGTGTAACTAAGGAAAATCATGTTAAATAATGAAATAAATTGATATAATATGTTAGAATGATGAATTAGCATGTTAGAAACATGAATGGATGAAGAAAACTATGAAAAGGAATATAAACCCTAAGTGGCCGAATGCTTTAGGATGGATTTTCATGGTGTAATTCAATAACTAATGGCTTAAATGATGTGAATTACATAATATAATGATGGGAAAACATGTTAGAATGAAAAACAACATGTAAATAACATGATGAGTATGTGTACATAATGATAACATATGTATAACTATGGGTATACATGTGCAAAGATGATGTAATGACATAAAAACACTAATAATGATGTTAAAATCATGTATGACATGTGAATTAAGAGAAATTAATACCATAAGCATGAGAACTCAAGGTGGTTGAATAGTAGTCATATGGAAAACTATATGTTTTTATGTGGTACATGTGCAATGACATAAGTACATGATGTATGAATGTAAATTATACATTTAGGAATGTGACATGATCATATGATGATGCGACATGATGTGAACAACATAAAATAATATATAATAAATGACATTGAACTTATAATACATTGCCCTCAGTGTTTAGTGGGTAATTCAGGAGCACTAGATATAATGGTTAGCTATAAGGACACATTTACCATGGTCACACCATGAGATTTATCATATTGTATATTTTTTAGCTTGTCGGCACATTAAACACTGGGACACAGGATCACATCAAGTGATCTGGTCCCTAATTACATCATTGGAGTCCTCGTTTCGCTTATCTGGTTCGAAAATTTTTACTGGTCATACTAGGGACAAAATCACAATTATGAAAAATTCTGTGTAAAAATGAAGTTTTATGAGTAAACGTGTGAATTATGTTATTTATTGATGAAAAAGCTGAATAATGAGGTCAATTAATTTAAAAAGGATAAAAAATATAATTATGTGAGAAATTAAAAACTAAACTGGAATTTGGCATCGAAAATATGATTAATAAAGTTAAGATGGATAATATAATCAAAAAGGAAAAAATCGTAATTTTTGAAAAGTTCAGGGACTAAATTAAAATTTGCCACCTTAAAAAGAAAATTAAGGATTAAATTGTAATTTTTACATTTATGATCAATAAAGGTGAAAGGAAATAAAAAGAAGAGAATTTGAGTTAATAATGATAACTTCTAAGTAAAATATGAAGTTTAGGTACTAAATGGAAATTTTGTAATTGTTGTGCTTTTAATTGAAATTTTGTGCAGTAGTATCCAACACTAAGCAACAATGTTGCTTAGCGCGTAGTTGTTGTGACTTCGCTTAGTGACAGGTACTACAGGAGAAGAATTTGAAGATAAAATGGCATGTATATGTGACTTGGGGACTTAGGTCCATTTTGTAGTAATATACACTAAATCTTATTGTAAATTTGTATTTATGTTGGATGGCAACAAAGTTGATACAATTGTACTATGGGCATGTAATATGATATGTGTGTGTGTGTGTGTGATGATGATTTTGTGATAAAAATTTAGAAGTGCTTGAGTGATTGATGGAGTTATGGAGGAGGAGATTAAATATAGGGAGTGTAAATTCAATCGCAAGTTTTTGGAAAGCTTGAAAAATAAGCCGTCATGCTGCCCAAAATTTAACCAAAAGATTAGTAATTCACCCTTAAATAAATGTCATTTTGTTGCATTTAAATAATCACATCAACCTATCAAATAAGAATTTGAACTAACTATATGATGATTTAAGCAATAGAGAACAGTACCTCATTACATGTTAAGGTGTTACAATTTATGGTATCAAAGCCCGGTTAAGTCGATCCTAAGATCGGAGTAATAAGGCAAGTGTAAAGTAGTGAATGGGTTGTTACATGTACATACCAATTAAGGATAATGGAATTGTGAAATTAATTTTTGCCTATCCCTTATGTATTTCAGTGATAAGATGGCTTCTAGCTCCCAAACGGAGGCCCAACCGGCTGATGTGGATGAGAGCGAGGCTTCAGCTAGTCAAGCAGCAGCTGCAGCTCCACCTAGTCATCTGACACCACCACCTACACAACAGGTACCTTCCCCAGTAGCACCACCCGATTTCATGCAGGTGATTGCAGATTTAGTGTATCAAAGAATACAAGCTCCAACTCCACCACAGCCTCAGCCACAGCCACCACCACAGCTTGCCAAAAGAACGGCTAGATAAAATCAAAAGATTATTTGAGATCACGAATAGTCCACCTGAAGAGAAACTGCGAGGTGTTGTTGCACTACTTTAGGGCCCAACTTACATTGGTGGAACATTGTGAGGAGATACACACCGGCAAATAAAGTGACTTGGTCGTTCTTCTTACAATAATTTAATGAGAAATATATGGGGAGAGAACATAGTTAGGCCATGGAAAATGCCTTCTGAAGATTGAGATAGGGTAACCGAACGGTGCAAGAATATGACAGAGAATTTGAGAGACTAAGTGCATACATGGAAGATTATCACATTCCTCTAGAGAAGCTATGTCAGTAATTTGAGCAGGGTCTCTATAACAATATTAGAAAAGCATTGGCTAATTAGGAGTATACAGACTGGATGTTGTTAGTGCATGTAGCTATACGAGTTAAGACCATTGATGCCGATGAAGCTAATCGCTAGGACTGATTCAAGTAGAGAAGAAAACCATCTGTAGCAGATTCCCCTGGCGACCCCAGCAAGAAACAAAGGGGTTCTACTGCCACTCTACAGACTCCTACAACAGCTCCTGCATAGAGTCAGAAGTCCACAGCTCGAGCTCCTCCACCCACCACTTTTATTGCCAGTAATCCTTGAGGTTTCACTAGATATACTCACCCTATTTGTGAGCATTGTGGGAGATGCCATCCAGGCAAGTGTTGGAGACTGATAGGAGCATGCCTGAAGCGTGGGTCCCATAAGCACTTGCAGAAAGATTGTGCTAGACCACCAGCCATTGCATCAGATAAGTTCCCTACTATAGCAGCTAGAGGATGGGATAGAGGTGGATTATTAGGAGCTGCACCAGCCAGAGGGAGTGCATAAAGACCACCACTGAGAGAAGGATGACCACCTACACATACCTACGCAGTCAGGGCTAGGGAGGATTAGGATTCCCCAGATGTCATAGTGGGTAAGTTTTACTTACTTGATACACCCGTTTATGCTTTAATTGACCCTAGGTCTACACATTCATACCTTAGCACAAAAATTGCACATGGAAAGGGCTTGCTTAGTTCACAGTTAAATTATGACATCTTAGTGAGTAACCCTTTAGGGCACAGTGTAGTGGTGAACAAAATATGCATAAATTGCCCTATCCAGATACAAAAAACCCTTTTTCCTGCAAACTTGATTGAGCTACCCCTTCATGAGTTTGATGTCATATTGGGGATGGATTGGTTGTGAAAACATCAAGCAGATGTCAAGTGTCACTTGAAAAGAGTCACTTTTCATACCCCAAATGGACAGGAAATCATTGTTATAGGTGAGAGATCTAGCTTTTGTCAAACATCATTTCAACTACAGCAGCATATAGATGCATCAGAGAGGGATGTGAAGCTTATTTAGCTTATGTAACTAAAGCCAAAAATGATTTAAAATTACTGATGTCCCAACCGTCCATGATTTTCCTGATGTTTTTCCTGATGAGTTACTGGGATTGCCACCAGAAAGAGAAGTGGAGTTTTTCATAGATATAATGCCTGGTACAGCACCCATATCTAAAGCCCCTTATCGTATGGCACTAGCAAGAGTTAAAAGAGCTGAAAATATAGTTACAGGAGTTGCTAAACAAAGGATTCATTCGTCCTAGCGTATCACCATGGGGAGCTCTAGTTTTATTTGTGAAAAAGAATGATGGTTCATTGCAACTTTTCATTGACTATCGGCAGCTGAGCAAGGTAACTATTAAAAACAAATATCCCCTGCCCGAGATTGATGATTTGTTTGATCAACTGAAAGGGGCAAGTATGTTCTTCAAAATTGACTTGAAATTAGGTTACTACCAGCTTTGGGTTAAAGAAGTTGATGCACCAAAGACGGCTTTCTATACACGGTATGGTCACTATGAATTCTTAGTCATGCCATTTGCACTCACCAATGTACTAGCAGCTTTTATGGTCCTAATGAGCCGATTTTTTTACCCAGTATTTAGATCAATTCGTGGTGGTATTTATTGATGACATCTTGATTTACTCTAAAACCCCTGAAGAACATGATAAGCATTTGCGGATTCTACTACAAACCCTGAGGGCAAAGCAATTATATGCAAAGTTCAGTAAATATGCCTTTTGGCTCAAGGAAATCTCATTTTTAGGCCATGTGATAATGGCAGAGGGAATCAAAGTGGATCCAAAAAAGATTGAAGCCATTTTAGAATGGAAGCCACCCAGGAATGTAGCCGAAGTCAGAAGCTTCCTTGGACTAGCTGGCTATTATAAAAGATTTGTAAAGGGATTCTCCATGATTGTTTCCCCACTCACCAAGTTACTACAGAAGAATATCAGGTTTATATGGACAGACAGATGCCATGAGAGTTTTGAAAGATTTAAAACCATGTTGACTGAAGCTCCTATCCTTACCTAGCCTGCTACAGGTAAATCTTTTATGATTTACAGTAATTCTTCCAGGAATATACTAGGATGTATCCTAATGCAAGAAGGCAAAGTTGTGGCCTATGCTCCTCGACAGCTTAAGCCTCACAAAAGAAATTATCCTACCCATGACTTAGAGCTTGCATCAATTGTCTTTGCCTTAAAAATCTGGAGACACTATTTGCATAGTGAGAGATGCTACACTTACACTGATCATAAGAGTTTGAAGTACTTGCCAACTCAGAAGGAGCTCAACTTAAGACAGAGGAGGTGGCTAGAACTCATCAAAGACTACAACTGCTTGATCTATTACCACATTGGCAAAGCAAATGTAGTTGTTGATGCCCTTAGCAGAAAATATTTGTTTGCTTTAAGGTCCATGTATGTTAAATTGAGCACATATCAAGATGGAGCATTAGTGGCAAAAATTCAAGTAAGGCCTAGTCAACAACAACAAGTAAGAGTCACTCGGCAGCAAAATGATCAATTAGCTCGCATTATTTCCCAAATTCAAGCTGGTAAGAACAATGATTTCTTCCTTGATCATGATGACTGCTTATATTATAAAGGCAGGCTTTATGTACCAGATAATGTCAAATTAAAGAAGAAACTATTGAAAAAAGCTCATCATAGCAAATACACCATTCACCTAAGGAGTAACAAGATGTATCAATATTTAAAGGCAGTCTATTGGTGGCCAGGGATGAAAAGAGATATAGCTGAGTTTGTCACCAGATGTCTAACTTGTCAGCAAGTGAAAGCCGAGCATCAAGTCCCTTATGGGCTGCTACACCCTATTAATATACCAGAATGGGAGTGGGAATGAGTAACTATAGATTTCGTGGTAGGACTACCGTTGACCAGGAAACAGCATGACTCTATTTGGATCATTGTGGACAGATTCACAAAGTCCGCTCATTTCATACCAGTGAGAGTTGATTTTCCTTTGAGCTGACTGGTAGAACTCTATATCAATGAGATAGTTCGGTTGCATGGTGTTCCTATTTCCATAATTTCAGATAGAGACCCTCGATTCACCTCTAAATTTTGGCAGAAGTTGCAAAAAGAACTGAGAACTCGCTTGGATTACAACATAGATTTCCACCCCTAGACAGACGGATAGTCCAAGCAAGTAATATAAGTTTTGGAAGATATGCTGCGATGTTGCATCTTGGAGTTTAGTAGCAACTAGGAGAAATACCTTTCTTTGGCCGAATTTGCCTACAACAACAGTTACCAGTCCAGCATCAAAATGGCACCATATGAAGCACTATATGGGAGAAAATGCAGAACTCTGGTGTGCTGGATAGAGTTGAGCGAAAGTAAACTAGTGGGTCCAGATTTAATTCAAGATACTGAGGAAAAAGTGAAGCTAATCAAAGACAATCTAAAAGCAGCAACAAATAGACATAAATCCTAAGTAGATTTGAAAAGAAAAGCCATAGAATTCAACGTAGGTGACAAAGTTTTTCTAAAAGTATCTCTAAGGAGGAAAATTATGAGGTTTGGAAAGAAAAGCAAGCTGAGTCCCATATTCATTGGCCCCTATGAAGTATTACAGTAAGTTGGACATATTGCTTACAAGTTTAAATTACCTTCAGAATTGGAAAGAATCCATTATGTATTTCATGTGTCCATGTTGAGGAGATACTGGTCGGATCCTTCCCACGTCATCACACCAAATGAAGTGCAATTGCAGACTGATCTATCCTATGATGAAGAACCAGTAAGAATCCTGGCCAAAGAAGTCAGATAACTCAGGAGCAAATGCAATCCACTTGTCAAAGTGCTCTGGACCTGGCATAATCAAGAAGAAGCCACATGAGAACCAGAGGATACCATGAGACGGCATTATCCATAGCTGTTTACTTCAGGTAAATTTCGATGATGAAATTTTTATTTATAGAAGGTGTACCATAACACCCCCACATTTGCATTTGACATGCATGACATGTTGTAAAGCATGACTAATTACCTTGGGTCAAGTTTCGGAGTTAATGGGGATGAATAGGATAGAAAATTTAGGAAGAGTGTATGGATAAACGTGCCCGAGCCAAGAAACTCGGGAATGGGTGACCTGACGGGTAGTGTGAGTTTCATATCAAATATGAAAGTGCATGTTAAACAGAGACTGATGGTATGATTTGTGATGAAATTGAGGTCAAATAGGCCTCCAAAAGAGCAAACGAAGAAAAATTTCACTAGTCGATGTAAGTTTGACCATAATTTTGATCGTGTATTTGAGAAGTCTAATCACCTCCAATGTACTTCAAATTTCACACATATGTTTTAAATAGTTTAAGTGTACCCAGGGCACTGAAAACTAGTAATTCTAACAATTATGTGATTTTGGGTTTCGAATCGACTGCACAGGCCGCCAAAGCTAAAAGTATATTGAAATGATATCGAAATGGGCTAAAATTTTAACCGTACATTATTGAATGTACCATGACACTTGGGGAAAACTTTTAGGTCATTTTGATTTCGAAATCAAAAGTTTTTAGGGTGAAAAACCAAGATTGGGTCAAATAAAGGGTCAAATTCGAGAATTTGGCCACATGGGGATATGAAAGTCATTTTTAGGAAGTTAAAATCAGGTGTGTACAATCCTAGAGCAATTAGAGATGTGGCAGTACCTAGATTGGTGACAAGTGGCTTGATTTAAAGCCATTGAATTCAATAGTTTCCAAGTGAATCTTGGCCAGCCATTTGGTGTATATAAGGATGCCCTAGAGTAGTCTAAAACCCCAATAGATCTCAGCAAAAATCTATCATCTTCCCCCTCTTTATCCTTCAAATCTGAGACACCCACACTAAGCTCTCCCACAATTTTTCTTCCTACCTTTCTCAATTCCCATCAAATCTTCAGCCGATTTTTTACCTAGATACATAAAAAGACCCCCTCTTCATCCTAGAATCAAGGCTGGAGCAAAAAGAAGCGGAGAAAATAAGTTTTTAGAAAGAGAAAAAAGTGACCTAATTAGGAAAAATCATGGTTTTAGTTAGAATTAATTAGAATTTCTCATATAGGTAGGTAAAATAGCATGATTAGAACTCATTAGCATCAATGATATGTTGAGAATTAATGCTTAAATTCATGAATTTTCCTTCCTTTAATTCGGCCATTAGGTGAAATTCAAGGAAAAAATAATCCAAGGAAGGCAAAGGGAAAGAGAAGGAAGTCTAGGTGACTTCTAGGCCATTCAAGGTTAGTGGATACCTTTTTACACTTAATTTCAAAATTTTCATTGAAATTTCATTAAACTTAACATTATGTAACTAAGAAAAATCATGTTAAATAATGAAATAAATTGATATTATAAGTTAGAATGATGAATTAGCATGTTAGAAACATGAATGGATGAAGAAAACTATGAAAAGGAATATAAACCCTAGGTGGATGAATGCTTTAGGATTGATTTCCATGGTGTAATTCAATAACTAATGGCTTAAATGATGTGAATTGCATAATATAATGATGGGAAAACATGTTAGAATGAAAAATAACATGTAAATAGTATGATGAGTATGAGTACATAATGATAACATATGCATAATTATGGGATATACATGTACAATGATGATGTAATGACATAATAACACTAATAATGATGTTAAAATCATGTATGACATATGAATTAAGAGAAATTAATACCATAAGCATGAGAACTCAAGGTGGTCGAATAGTAGTCATATGGAAAACTATATGTTTTATGTGCTACATGTGTAATGACATGAGTACATGATTTATGTATGTAAATTATACACTTAGGAATGTGACATGATCATATGATGATGCGACATGATGTGAACAACATAAAATAATACATAATAAATGACATTGAACTTATAATACATTGCCTTCAGTGTTCAGTGGGTAATCTAGAAGACCTAGATATAATGGTTAGCTATAGGGACACATTTACCGTAGTCACACCATGAGATTTATCATATTGTATATTTTCTAGCTTGTCAGCTCATTAAACAATGGGCTGTAGGGTCATGTCAAGTGATATGGTCCCTATTTACATTATTGGAGTCCTTTTTTCGCTTATCTAGTTCAAGAATTTCCACTGGTCATACTAGTGGCAAAATCATAACTATAAAAAATTCTGTGTAAAAATGAAGTTTCATGAGTAAACGTGTGAATTATGTGATTTTATTGATGAAAAAGATGAATAATGCGGTCAATTAATTTAAAAAGGGTAAAAATATAATTACATGAGAAATTAAAGATTAAATTGGAATTTGGCATAGAAAATATGATTAATAAAGTTAAAATGGATAATATAACCAAAAAGGAAAAATCGTAATTTTTGAAAAGTTTGGGGACCAAATTGAAATTTAAAAACAAAATGGCATGTACATGTGACTTGAGGACTTAGGTGCATTTTGTAGTAATAGACACTAAATCTTGTTGTAATTTTGTGTTTATGTGGATGGTAAACATAATATATACAATTGTACTATGGGCATGTAATAGGATATATATATATACATATGTGTGTGTGTGTGTGTGTGTGTGTGTGTGTGTATATGTCTATATGATGTGAATGTGATGATTTTGTGATGAAAATTTAGAAGTGTTTGAGTGATTGATGAATTTATGGATGAGGAGATTGAATATAGGGAGTGTATATTAAATTGCAGGTTTTTGGGAAGCTTGAAAAATAAACCATGATGCTGCCCAAATTTTGACCAAAAGAATAGTAATTCACCCTTAAATAAATGTCATTTTGTTGTATTTAAATAATCACATCGACCTATCAATCAAAAATTTGAACAACTATATGATGATGTAAGCAATAGAGAGCAATACGTCATTAGGTGTTAGGGTGTTGCAATCCACCCACCAAGCGACTATTTATTTAGAAAAATGGTCACTTTAAAGCTTGTAGATGGTCGGGAGATCATAGAGGTAGGTGTGAGAATTGACTTTTTATCTGATGTAATATTTGCTACTTCTACTAAAAGATTGACTAGGAAAGGGTTCATAGCTTGCATGTGTTATGCAGTGGAGGCAAAGAGAGATAGTCCAAAGGTGGCAGAAGTGCCTACTGTTAGAGAGTTCCTTGATATATTTCCCAAGGAGTTGCCAGGCTTACCATCTGACAGGAAAGTGGAATTCTCCATTGATGTTGCTTCAGGCATTGCTCCTATCTTCATTGCTCCTTATAGAATGGCACATGCAGAATTGAAAGAATTAAAAATTTAGCTACAGGAATTACTTGACAGGGGGTTTATTAGACCTGGTGTTTCTTCCCAGGGAGCACTTGTCCTGTTTATAAAAAAGAAAGACATGACACTTAGATTGTGTATTGATTATAAACAGCTAAACAAGGTGACCATAAAGAACAAATACCCCCTTCCTCGCATTAAAGACTTGTTTGATTAGTTGAAGGGAGTGAGAGTGTTCTTAAAGATTGACTTAAGGTCGGGATACTATCAGATGGGAGTGGAAGACTCAGATGTGCCTAAGACTGCATTTTGCACTAGGTATGGCCATTATGAGTTTTTGGTCACGCCATTTGGGCTTACAAATGCACTGACTGCCTTTATGGACTTGATAAACATATTCTTCCACCCTTATTTGGACTGGTTTATGGTGGTCTTCATCGATGATATCTTGGTGTATTCTAAGACACCGGAGGAGCATGATAAGCATATGAGGATTGTTCTACAGACTTTGAAGGAAAAGAAATTGTATGCCAAGTTCACCAAATGTGACTTCTAGCTGAATGAAGTATCCTTCTTGGGATATGTTATATCTGCAGAGGGTATAAAGGTAGATCCTTCAAAAATTGATGCAATTCTTCAATGGAAGCCACCTAAAAATTTTATAGAAATGAGAAGTTTTCTGGGTTTAGCTGGGTATTATAGGAGATTCATCAAAGGCTTCTCCGCCATTGCAATTCCTATGACTCGACTTCTACAGAGATATACTAAGTTTGTATGGATTGATAGATGCTAAGAGTGTTTTGAAAAGCTTAAAAGTATGCTGACAGAAGCTTCTATACTTATACAACCCGAGTCAGGAAAAGATTTTGTGATTTACAGTAATTCCTCTAAAAATGGTTTAGGTTATGTTTTGATGCAGAAGGCAAGGTGATTGCTTAAGCCTCTCGACTGCTTAAGATTCATGAGAAGAACTATTCTACTCATGATCTTGAGTTAGGAACCATTATTTTTGCATTGAAAATTTGGAGGCACTATCTATATAGAGAAAGATGTTATATTTATTCAAATCACAAGAGCTTGAAGTATTTTCTTACTCAGAAAGAACTCAACCTCAGACAAAGGTGCTAGCTGGAGTTGATTAAAGACTATGATTACTTTATCTACTACCATCCAGCGAAAGCTAATGTAGTAGTTGATGCACTTAGCCAAAAATTCATGTAAGATAATGTAAATGCTTTCAAATGTATATGTATAAGTGATTGATAAGTGTTATTGATTAGTAATAGTGTTTACAACTCTTCGAGCTATGAATGTCAGTTTGAGTTTGGCACCAGATGGAGCTTTATTAGCTGAAATACAATTGAAACCTTACTTTGTGCATCATGTGAAAGTAGCCCAAAATGAAGATGATCGACTAATGACTGTCATAAATAAATTGAAAGATAGCAATAAAGGAGAGTACTCCTTGAATAATGATGGAAGCCTTTGCTATAAGAAAAAGATTATATGTATCGGATCAGGAGAAACTAAAGAAAAACATCCTTATCGAAGCACACCATAGTAGTTATGCCATACATCCTGGAGGTAACAAAATGTACCAAAAATTAAAAGCTTACTATTAGTGGCCAGGTATGAAGTAGGATGTGACAGAGTTTGTAAGCAAATGTCTGATATGTTAGCAAGTGAAGGCAGAGCATCAGGTTCCTTCAGGATTACTTCATCCCATTTTGATATCAGAGTGGAAATAGGACATGTTAACTATGGATTTTGTCTCAAAATTACCTATCACTCAAAGGGAGCATGATGTCATATGGGTGACAAACTTACTAAATTTGCTCATTTCTTGCCAGTACGGATGGATTATCCTTTAACCAAGCTAGCAGAAATCTACATCAATGAAGAAGTAAGGTTGCATGGAGTGCCATCATCCATAATTTCTGATAGGCATCCTAGGTTTACTTTCCATTTTTGAAAAAGTTTGCTAGAAGCTCTGGGCACAAGGCTCCATTTCAGCACATCATTTCACCCTCAGATAGATGGCCAGTCAGAGCGGGTGATTTAGATTTTGGAAGACATGTTACGATGCTATGTGTTAGAGTTTGGTAGCAGTTGGAAAAAATACTTATCTTTTATAGAGTTTTCCTATAACAATAGCTACCAGTCTAACATAAAAATGGCTCCTTTTGAAGCTTTATATGGAAAAAAATGCAGAACTCCCTTGTGTTGGACAGAACTAAGTGAAAAAAATGGTAGAATCTGACTTGATTTGTGATTCAGAAGATAAGGTGCGGATCATCAAAGGTAGATTGAAAGAAGCCATGGATCGCCATAAATCCTATGCAGATCTGGAGAGAAAAGATATAGAGTTCCAAGTCGGAGACAGTGTTTTTCTGAAAGTATCTCCATGAAAGAAGGTTTTGAAATTTGGCAAGAAGGGCAAGCTAAGTTTGAGATTTATTGGCCCTCATGAGATACTTCAACGAGTGGATCTTGTAGCTTACCGACTAAAGCTGCCATCGAAGTTGGAGAAGATGCATGATGTGTTCCACATATTCATGCTCCGTAGGTATAGGTATGATCCTAGTCATATGATCTCACCAAAAAAACTCAAGTGCAGGTTGATATGATCTATGAAGTAAGATCGGTGAGGATCTTAGCTAAAGAGATTAGATAGCTCAGGAATAAGCATGTTCCACTAGTTAAAGTTTTATGGCACCATCACAATGTGAAAGAAGCTATATGGAAACCAGAAGCTGCTATGAGATAATAGTATCTTATGCTTTTTGAATATAGGTAAATTTTGAGGATGAAATTTCTTTAAGTAGGGGAGAATTGTAATAGTTTCAATGTTTGGTTAGTCATGAATAGTATTTTCCGATAGTGAATAGTGCTTTCGAACTGAAAAGTACATCCAAAGATAAAAAATATTTTATTTGACTATCGAAAAATATTGGTCACAAGTAGTGTAACATTCCCGGATAAGAACTGCTAGCATGATATTTTAAGCTATTATGATCAGAATAAATATAGCATCTCTCTCCATACAAGTAGTGTCTCTAAATCTTTAATGAAAAAATAATAGTTACTAGCTCCAGGTCATAAGTAGGATAATTCTTTTCATAAGTCTTGAGCTGTCGGGAGGCATAAGCAATCACCTTGCCTTTCTGCATTAGAACACAGCCTAAACCATTTCTGAAGGCATCAGTGTCGATCACAAAATCCTTATTTGACTCGGGTTGTGTGAGAATGAGAGCTTCTGCCAGCATACTTTTCAGTTTCTCGAAGCATTCTTGGCATTTATCAGTCCATACAAACTTGGTATGCTTCTATAGCAATCGAGTCATCGGGATTGTGATAGTGGAGAAGTCCTTTATAAATCTCATTTAGTACCCGGCTAAACCCAAAAAACTCCTCACTTCAGTTACATTTTTAGGTGGCTTCCACTGAAGAACCGCATCAATCTTTGAAGGATCCACCTTTATTCCTTTTGTAGAAATATATGACCTAGGAAAGATACCTCGTTTAGCCAAAAGTCATATTTACTGAATTTGGCATACAATTACTTTTTCCTCAGAGTTTGCAAAACAATTCTCAAATGCTTATCATGCTCCTCCAGCATCTTGGAGTACACCAGAATGTCATCAATGAAGGCCACCATAAATTGGTATAAATATGGGTGAAAAATCATGTTCATCAAGTCCATGAAAGCGATCGGTACATTTGTAAGCCTAAATGGCATGATGAAAAACTCATAATGGCCATACCTAGTGCGAAAAGCAGTTTTAGGAACATCTGTATCTTTTACTCCAATCTGGTAGTAGTCTAACTTTAAGTCAATCTTTAAAAATGCAGCTGCTCCCTTCAGCTGATCATACAAATCTTCAATGAGAGGAAGGGAGTATTTGTTCTTTATGGTCACTTTATTCAACTATTTGTAATCGATGCATAACTTGAGTGTCCCATCCTTCTTCTTTACAAACAGGACTGGTGCTTCCCAAGGAGATACACTCGGTCGGATAAATTCTTTGTCGAGCAATTCTTGTAGTTGAATCTTCAATTCTTTTAACTCAGCAGGTGCCATTTTATAAGGAGTAATAGAGATAGGTGTAGTGCCTGGAGCAACATCAATGGAGAATTTCACTTCCCTATCAGGTGGTAAACCTGGTAACTCATTAGGGAACACATCCTGGAACTCTCTAATAGTAGGCACTTCTGACACCTTTGGACTATCTTTCTTTACCTCCACTGCATAACACATGTAAGCTATGCACCATTTTCTGATCAATCTCTTAGCACCAGTAGCAGATATCATATCAGATAAAAACTCAGTTCTCACACCAAGCACTGTAATCTCTCTACCATCTCCAAGCTTTAAAGTGACCTTTTTCCTTATGCAATCAACGGTCACTTAGTAGGCGGATAACCAATCCATCCCTAATATCACATCGAACTCGTGAAAAGGTAACTAAATCAGATTTGCAAGGAATACATGACCCTAGGCACTAACAGGTGATAACCCAAATTCAATATTTAGTTTTAGTTTAATTTGAGTCTAGTTTTCATTGGTTTTCTAGCATCTTTTGCTTTATTTTTGCTTGCATTTAATAATTTATCCGATTCTTAGTTAATTCTAGTTTTTGTGTGAATTTGAGAGCTTTTGATAGAATTTTGTGATTTTTGCAGGTACCTCACGGTTACTAGGAATTTACTAGTAACCATGACCATTGTGTTCTGTCAAAACGCACCGTTTTGAAGCTTGTCATGGTCAGCATTGCAATTGTGCATGATAGGGTGGTAACCATGGCCTATGGAGTTTTCAGTACAGAAGCTAAAAGAGGAGCACCTCACGGTTACTAATAATTCGGTAGTAACCATGAGGCAGACATGTTTTCAGTCCAGAATGAAGAAGATAGCTATCTCACAGTTACCTGGAATTTCATGGTAGCCATGACCCAATTCCAAATTATAGTTCCGAGCTATCTCATGGTTACTAAGAATTTCATAGTCATCGTGACCTATTTCAGCCAAAAAAGGGTTTTTTATTAGATGTCACGATTACCAGGGCTTTCATAGTAACCGTGAACCATGTTGACCTATAAAAAGCAGATTATTTTGCAGAATCAGGGGAGTTGGTTTTTTATTAGGTTTTAGGGTTTTCTCTCTTCCTTTTTTCGTTTCTTTGTTCATTTTACATACATAGATACATAGATTTACTTGAAAATAGTTGGATCTACACAAAAATACTTAGATTAAACATAGATTTACAGTTCAAAAGTACAGATCTACACATTTAGAGCTCATTTTTCCAGTCAAGCTTTGGAGAAAGAGATTGAAGAACTTGGATTCAGCTGGGTTTTCTTCACTATGAATTTTAGGGGTTATTCTATCCTTTTCTTTTTTCATTTTGTGATGGATAGTGAGTAGTCTTTTAGTTGTTTGGGGGATCTTTGAATCCCCTACCCAAAGATGTGAATATTGAACATATTTTCAGTTATATATATATGAATGAATGGTTTATTTCACTATTGTTTATTTTATTTCATTAGTTTTCAGCTCTTCAAGTGATTTTCCAGCTTTGTTGAATGATTTTATCTTTTATCTTAATTGGATGTTGATGCCTGTGTGAGTTGAATGCTGTGAATGAATCTTTGCTCAACTTTTCTATCTAAAAATACTGTCTATTTTAGATTGCTCCGAAATGGGATTCTAGATGTGCAGTAAATTTGGTTTTAGAGTTTGAGTGTGGAGTGAAATAGATGGGTTTTGGGTTGTTTGGCTCCAAAATGGGAAAGCAAACCGAATTAAGGATGCTAGACCCGTGCATAGGCTAGTTGTTATGTAATACCCCTAATGGTACCCTCAGAAAGATAGATGGTTATTTTGCTTAAGACAAAAGTTAATTATGTGACTAATTAAGGAAAAATTTCAAATTAGGGACTTGATTGAAAGGACAAAGTAAAAGAATTGTGGTAAAACTAGAAATAAAGGAAGATGAGAAACAAACTTAGGAAACAAAAATATAAAGAGGGACCAAAATGGAATTTGCCAAGATTTTTATTAGTAGCCTATGGGAATTGGACTAGTGTAAGGCTATGAAAGAAAGAAGTAAACAAAAAAAAAATCTGATTTATTGATTGAGGTGGCCGGCCAAAGAGGGAGACCCAAAAACTCAGAAATTGTCTCTCTTTCCCTCATTTCATCTATCTCAAAACACATACCCATGGTGTTTTAAAGAAGCTAGAGAGAGAAGTGTTTTACAGCAACATAAGGCTAGGATTAAGAAAAGATGAAGAGCAAGAGAAAGGAAGGAGAAAGATAAGGAAGAGAGAGAGAGATAAAGGTAAAGCTTGGAAGGTTAAAGCTTAAAGAGGTATGGGAACTTAACCCTACTTGTAGATGTGTTTATTATGAATATGAGGTGATATTAGTAATATATTATGTTATATTAAGTGAATATCATGAAAAATAGAGGTTAGATTTGAATGGAAACCGAAATGGGAAGTTTTGTTGAAGATAGGGGAAAAACTATTTTAGGGTTCATTTGACCAGTCTAGACAAAATTGCTTATATCTGGAGTTTCCGTGACTCAAATGGAGAAATTCCAATTGGATATGAAACTAGACTCACAGATCTTCATTTTTATGAAGAACACGAAACCTGAATCAAACTGTAGGATAGAGAAAAACTTGCTTGAATCCGGGTCTTGACTGCTGCCCTGTCACTGGGAGCAGTCTTCGGTTTTTATGAGATATCTTGAGATTTATAGCTCTGATTGAGATGATTTTTGATTTTTTAGAAACTATAAACATAGGGCTAAAACTTTGTAGAAGACAACTTTTTGATAAAAAGTCGTTTGGTACGCCTAAATTGAGGTACAAGTTGAGATTCTTAACCAGTCGGCTGGATTTTATGAGTAGAGGAAGTGTGTTTGGGCCGTCGCCCTCTGCCGCGAGCGCGACACTTGCCGCGAGCGCGACAACACACGCTTGTCCCCTATATTTACCTATTTTTCTCCTTTAACTACTATAATAGACTATTCCCCATGTGTTGTTACTATAACCGGGCATAGTAGACCTTAGAATACGAGTTTACATGAATGATAAACACGAGAATGTATTACATTCAATTTACATATACATAAATTATATATTGAAATGACATGTAAAGGCAATAATTGTGAAATAATTTGTGAAGCATAAGATTTACTATTCTTTCTTAAAACATATAGTTTACCTTAAATACAAGTATATGATAATACTCAACCATAAACTTATGAAATGTATAAGTAATATAAAGATAAAGTTATAGTAATTGATATATGAAAGTATTTACTTGAATATGGTTGGGTTATATCGATTCTCTGCATGCGCTTTTGATTGTGACATGATAGTTAAAGAATATTATCTTATTGTTTGATTTATCATTCCATATGATGAATTGTATACTATGAATCAAATGATACATGAAATATGATTATTTGCCTGCACATAAAGACCTGGTTGTGGATAGATAGGCATGCCTATAGGGTTATAATTGCAGCTGCTATAGTCTGACTCTTATGAGTCCACAGTTTGTCTCTACATGAGACCATAGTTCTGGCCCAATGGGTCCACAGAGTTGATACCTTCGGGTATCCATAGTAATAATACCTTCGGGTATTCACATATTTGATACCTTATGGTATCCACAGAACCCGTTATCCACACCCATAGGATTTTAGCAGGCATTTCATAGTATGAACTGAACAGTATATGTATAATATTGATAAATATTTGATCAGTTATTTATGATCCATCTGTATATCGTAATATTATATGTGATTAACTATGCTATGTGAGTTACATTATAACTCTTACTTGTTCATTATAATATCTTGCCATTATTATTGTTTATTGCGTGCTTGAGAACAATCACTATGAGTGATTGTTTATATATGTATTGTTCCCCACTAAGCTCTATAGCTTAGCATGGGTGTTTATCCGTGTAGGTTCAAGATATGTTATTGCTTCAGGGACAAGGCCAACACCAGCTAGGAAAAGAAGTTAGAATATTTAAATTGTACTGTTTTCTCTTTTGGAATTGTGTAATTTTTCTAAAATAATGTAATGAACATGTTCTGTAACTATTAACTCAAAATATGTTTACGATGTAACAAAAATATATGTTTATGTAACTTGTTCTAATGTATGAATTATATAGTTAAAGAGTAATTAATTATGTGACATAAAAACATATTACTAGCATTATAGATATATGGTTTATATTAATATTAAGATAAGTAATAGTAATCCGGATAGACTAGTATGGTTATTACATGTTAGGCTGGCTTCGGAATGGGACGTTTAGCAACTAAAATAGTTGGCTCCGGAATGGGACGCTTGGGTTAAGAGGGTTATCCCGAATTTGTTCATGTATACTTTTAGGTAAAATTAATTCACATTGGGTATGGGGTGGATGAGTGAACCTGAGCAACGTTTAAGTTCTATAGATTTTCAAACTTGTTAATTTTTCTAAATTTAATACATACTCAATTTACTGTTAGTAGAATTTAATTTTTCTTCATTGCATATTTTAGTTTTTAAAGTTTACATTATACAAATTAGATAACTCTTACACACAAACAATTGGGAATTCTTTAGCACACAATTAATTTCCACAGTTCCCACATACATAATTTCCTTGGGTTCGATATTGAGGGTCCTATATATACCCCACTTTATTACTTGGCGATCTAGTACACTCTCTAAGGTCGCAACAAGTTTTTGGCGCCGTTGTCGAGGAATTAGCGTTGTTAGTAACCTATGATTATTGTTTATATGTGTTTTCTTTTCTTTATTTTATTTTTCTTGATTATTTTTAGGTGAAATCGGTGCATGAATAGAACAAGACAAGAGCAATTAGTGCCTTTTGATCCTGAAATCGAGAGGAACTTACATTAATGAAGGAGAGCCAATTGAGACAACGAGATGGAGCCCGATCCTTCTCTTGATGAGTTTCCTCCTGAGAATGAACAAGTGTCCAGGGCACATGAACAAATGCTAAGGGTACAGAGAAACGAAATGCCTAGGCAAAGGACCATAAAAGACTACGTTATGCCAAGATGGAACGAAGATCATCGAACAATTGTATTGCTGAGAGGAGTACAATTTGAGCTAAAGCCAGTCACCATTACTATGGTACAAAGGAATCAATTTTCTGGTTCGGAAGTAGAAGATCCAACTCAGCATATCGACATATTTTTGGAAGTTAGTGATAGTTCAAATTTCGGGTGTTAGTACGGATGCAGTAAGGTTGAAGCTGTTTTCATTCACTTTGATTGGCAAAGCAATAGAGTGGCTACAAATGTTACCACGCCAGTCAATATTGTCATGGGATCAAATGCAATAGAAGTTTCTAATGAGATTTTTCCCTCCAACAAAGACTGCCAGCATCCGAAATAGTATAATGAATTTTCATCAAATGAATGAAGAGCCTTTTCATGAGTCATGGGAGAGGTTCAGGAGATAATTGAGAAGCTATCCACATCATGAGATAGCTATCTATCAACTGATGACCATCTTTTATGCTGGAGTTACACCTCAAATAAGATTATTATTGGATGCAGCATCAGCATAATCTTTCTTGAACAAACTGTTTGAGGACACTTTTCAGTTATTAGACGAGATGGCGGCAAATGACTCTCAATGGACTGCTCCTAGATCAGTCCCCGGAAGGCAAGGGTTACACAATGTAGATGAAGTGGCATTGTTAAAAGCCCAGTTAGAAATGGTGAGAAAAGAGTTAAGCTGCTTGAAAGTTCAAACTGTGGTTATAGTAAATCAAGGGAGTGGGCCATGTGAAAGTGGGCAAGTTATCCAAGAGGGAGGAATTGTAGGAGATGTAAATGCATTATGAGATTTTAGAAGGAATGACCCTTATAGCAATTCATACAACCCAGGATGGACGAATCACCCAAACTTTTCTTGGAAGGATGGGAATCAATAGGCTTCATCTTCTCAATCATAAGCATGAGCCCCTTACTGTAACATCCCCAAATCGGCCGCCAGCACAGTATTGTCCACTTTGCCACCTTGAAAAATGCCTGTCTGCTTTTGGGTACAGGTCCATCCTAGGTTGCTCACGATTTTGTCCTTAGGCCTAAGCCCAAAGCGTGCTATACTTGGGGAAGGGAGTCACACGCTTATAAGGCAATGTTCCTCGCCTTCCACAACCGATGTGGGATTGGGACACAATCCACCCTCCTTAGGGCACGACCCAGCGTCCTCGCTGGTGCATCAGTCCGGTCACCAGCTCTGATACCAACTCTAACATCCTCGGATCGGCCACCAGCATAGTATTATCTACTTTGCCACCTTAAAAGATGCTTGTCCGCTTTTGGATACAGGTCCATCCCAAGTTGCTCACGATTTTGTCCTTAGGCCTAAGCCCAAAGTGTGAAATGATGGGGGAAGGGAGTCACACGCTTATAAGGCAATGTTCCTCACCTTCCACAACCGATATGGGATTGGGACACAATAAACAATACAATGCAGTTAAGCAGAATTGAACTTGTGACGTGAGACATATAGAAAGGAAGATAAGCTGCCTTTAACCATTTTGCTACTATTAAATGTAATATCCTATACCCAATCTGATAAACAAACCGGATACGGATATCATAAATCGATCTTTGCTCTGAATATCGCTAAATTAATATAATTTATGCTTACATCATCAAATTTCTAGATTTTTTACTCTTAAATTTTTCTAAAAAATTTCGGCACAATCGCCCCTAAATATTGACAGCCTCCTGTAGAAAAAGAAATAAAAACACTTCTAATATCGTCTAACTATGTCACCACACACCAAGCAAACTCCAACACAAATCTTCCCTTCATCCTCAGTAAATAATTAAGCTAATCAATTTGTCACTATATCACTATTTCAATATTCAAATATTTTGTTCTCAATAATATTTATACAAGATGCCATGACAAACCTGTTTGATATTACAATATTGAATGTCAACTAATCACTTATAAAATTACACTTAAATTATACTATCTTAACACCTGTGTACATGCCAAAATTTCCAAATACATAAATAACATAAATAAAATGCTCTGTGTTTTTGATCATCCACAATTCTAGCTGCAACAACCTATGAAGATTTTCATCTTTCGCGTCGATGATACTGAATATCAAACCAACCTAAGCACGGAGAAAACTGCGCGCTAAGCTATATGCTTAGTGGTGACTACCAAAACTACTTATCAAATAATATAATATGACGATACATTTATCAATCTCATGCATACGTATGCTAATTCACAAGACATATAAAGATTACCAAATTCAACTTATAAAGCATATAAAAACATCAATCAATTAGAAAAAGATAGGATTTCACTTACAAAATGCATAGAAATATATACATGTTAACACCGATAATATCTCAATTTAATCATACCTTTCATTGTCCATAGATCATTTATTATACGGCACTTAATTTTATTATATTTATAATCAATAAGGTATAATTTCATAATAATATTTAAATATTCTCATCTCCGTCTATAGGTTATTTTGTCATACGTTCTACCATGATTGGTATCAAAATATATGCATGTATATTACATTTCAGCAAATGCTTATTTTAAATGTAATCATCATCAATCATATAATTCAACATTTCTGATTTGCAATGTACCCATATTACCGCCTCAGATAACGCTTCATAGTTTGTTCATATCAAATTATGATGAGTAAATAAACTAGTTTCTTTAATTTGCACATACACATATATATTTATATATTCATTTCTTATGTCATTGAACACTCGGGTAAGCATTCAATTTAGATGTCAGCTCATACTAATATATCAATACTTGACATAAAAGCCTTAATAATTTACCTGTGATTATGTATACAACATTCAAATATGTGTTACAATACTTGTTATAAGGCATTACATAATTTATCATAACACTTATGTTATACTTATCATTTTCTAACATTAAAAAGTAGATAATCATATTTATGGTATCTAAATAGTTATAATTACTCTTTTGTTCAAGTTTCTATATAAAATTTATCATTTTTGCCCCTAGTCATGGACAACCACGAACTGGATAAAATGGCAAGTAAATACGGTGTACTGGAGGGATCCCACAACTAGGTGCGACACCAAAACCCTAGTACCGATATATATAATAAGCCGACTATCCAATCTCATATATCATAGTCATTTCTGATGACAACTATCATATAAACTCATGGTATCCCGCGGAATAAATTCCTATGGCTAGCCATACTATCTAAAGAACCGGATTTCCCACCGACACTAAGGGCATCAAAATTTATTATATTTTCACCTCTTAATTATCTTGATCACAATGTATTACTCACTTTATGTCACAATTTGCTTCTATACGAGCTCAATATTTAATAATACTTCACATTATTGTTACGTTGTCATATACACTAATCGCATTATGTTAACATTGTTACAATTTAATTTCCAATCATTCAAGCTTACTAATTGTATATCTCCCATATATACACATAATATTTCAAGGATATAATCAAAACAGGCCATTTAAAGCCATTAACACTGTAATGTTCTATTTTGCCATTTTTCTTTTCAATTGACTGATTATACATTATAAATTTTGCATCAAATATCTTGCCTACGTTTTGCACAGAGATTCATAACTACATTTATACACTCATCATGACCTTTGAAAATATAATTAAATCTAGTTCATGCAATTATCTCCAAGACAATTTATAAACAGTATATAGCAATAATTTATCTTATTATAATTACCATTTCACAACAGATAACTTAGAATAGCAAAAGAATAACAAGCCAACAAGAAGTGCATTCATATAATCAAAACATTTCCAATCTACTATACTTCTCAATCTAAATTGAATGAATAACAAAACTAATTAATTAGCTTAATAATTCGTCGAAATGAAATTAAACTAATTTATTCCTTACAGTTAGCTTCATGCTTAGCCAATCGTTAAGCACATATAATTGATTCTATAATTCCATTTCTAATTAAGTTTAACCAAGATTCGTTTATAACCTTTGTTATCTATTTAACTTAATAAAATGTAAGCTACTCAATTACCCTAAAACTAAAGCAAGTATTTAATCATCTACCAAATATATTCCTCAATGTTTCCTTGTTCTTCATTTAAATTAGATAAGATATTTCATAAATTTAGCTACCTATATAAATGTATTTCTAGTTCTATAATTCGATTAACTTTTGAAATTTATTCAAAAGGTATTAATCCTCCTAGTTGTCCAACTAATATATATATATATATAAGCAAAAACTTAAATCTTTGGTTTAATACAACTAGTTCTACAATAAGGAATACTATGAATTAAGAATCCAAATATTCATTACCAACCAATAATGTCAATTATGCATACATATATACTTTTACATTCAAACTACATTTAAAACAAATTAAAAAGCTCAATTTATGAAAATTCTATTTTCTCAAAATCATCAATTTCTAAGTCCAGCCACATCTAACAGTATACGTAGGCATCACACTTGAATATTTACAGAACAATTTAAACATATTTAATTTAAATAATAACAATTATAACAAATGTTAGAATTAAATTGTAAATAATTTAAAAGTGAAGTAATTTTGGTGGTCACATACCATAATGTCAATTTTTTGCATTTTTTTCATCATTCTTTCAATTTTTGCACTCACTGGAGCTTCGTCGGACCCTCACCGGAGCTCTACTGGTGGTGCCTTGATGCTATCGCCTTGGAGGCTAGGACCTTGGGCTTCAATTTTTGGTGGTCACGAGCCTAAAAGTGGTGTGGCTTGGTCGAAATTTGCCTTAGAATCGCCATCTCCCACTCCCTACAATCTTTCTATGGACGGTGAGTGGGGAGGAGCGACGGCCACTGCCACAATCATCTCGTTAAAAAGAGCTTATCGGTGCTGTGCGTGATCGATTACCAGCACCGCTTACTGGAGAAGGGGGAGGAAATGTGGTGAGAGAAGGAGAAAGAAAGAAAAAAATGGAAAAGGAAAAATAATCGACGTTAAACACCGTGGTTGGTGGCGGAACAAGCACGCAAAGAGCGACGGCAACGGAGCGGCCACCAGCGACGCGCGACACCTCGGACAACAGGAATCAGCTCCTCTCCGATCTCCCTCTCTCCCCGATCCTCCTTCTCCCTCCTTTCTCTTTCTTTTTTTTTCTTTATTCTTTTAAATTCTTATTTTCCTTTTGTAAAAAGTGTGGCCACAAAAATTCCTCTAGAAAATTCTAGAGATTACTTAAGATATTATGTTTTTCTTCTTCTTTTTATTATTATTATTATCTACAACTATTTACTTTAATTTTCTTTCTTTATTACTAAAATACATTTCAATTTAGATTATAAATTTGAAAGCCTAAAGATGATATTCACTAATATTGTATCACATTATAAATAAATTGATCCCTCGTAAATCGGTATCAGATATATTATTTACCAACTATTAACTGACTCGAGTTTTGGGGTGTTACACTTACAACTCAAATGCCTACCATAGTCATACTCAGTCTCACCAACCTCAAGCCACCACTCATTATCAAGCTTCTTACCCACCAAATCACCATCAAGGACAAAGCTCAAATCAACACCAACCTCAACCATATCACCCACCGGGATTCCAATCAAGGCCATCTGTTCAAGAAAAAAGCCTAATTTAAAAGACATGTTTGCTAGTTTCAGGAATAGTCAACAATAATTCATGACAAGTTAAGAGGCGAGGTGGAAATCTCAAGACCAATGAAACCAAAACCAAGATGCTTCAATGAGGAATTCGGAGATACAAATCAGACAGTTAGCTGACCCTTATCCACAAGACCACCTGGTGCTTTCCCATCTAATGTTGATCGAAATCTAAAGGAAGAGGTGAAAGCAATCACTTTGAGAAGTGATAAAGAGCTATGTGGTGAGAATGAAGGTAATCAATCTTCTTCTATTTTGGTGAAACCTACAATACAGGTATGTGATTCTGAACCTAAAATTGCCAAAGATGTGCAAGAGCCCATTGATAAAGGTAAGGGTATTTTACCTAAAGAACGGGATGTTATAGATGAGTCATTGTTACCTTTCCCTGCTGCAGCTAACAAGGCTAGAAAAAATGATCAATTAACTAAGTTTTTGGATATGTTGAAGAAGTTGCACATAAATTTACCATTTGTCGATGGCTTACTTCATATCCCCAAGTATGTTAAGTTTCTAAAAGAGATATGCTCTAGCAAGAAGAAGTTAGAAGCAATACGGGTAATTCAATTATCAGAAAATTGTAATGCCATCCTGACCAACAAATCCCCTGAAAAATTAGAGAATCCTGGTAGTTTTACAATACCATGTGAACTTGGTGGAAATTTTGTTAGGAATGCCCTATGTGACTTAGGTGCAAGCATCAATCTAATGCCTTATTCAATTTTCATGAAATTAAATTTGGAAAATCTTAAGGAAACAAAGATGTCATTGCAAATGACAGATAAGTCCATCAAAAGACCGAAGGGAATCATTGAAGATTTGCTGGTGAAGGTTGGAGAATTTCTTTTCCCAGTAGAATTTGTGGTACTTGAGATGGAGGAAAACCAAAAAATCTCCCTGATAGTTGGAAAACCTTTCCTAAACATAGCAAAAATGCTGATAGATGTGCATGGAAAGACAATCACTTTACGTTTTAATGATGAAAAAATGATTTTCAAAGTGACCAACATGACAGAATGCACATCGTGCGAATTCTTAGAGTCAATTTACTGGGTTCAAAATTCTTTTGGGGAGATGAAAGTAAGGTCTGAAGATATTTTATTGGATGGCACTCTGGGGAAATGGTTGATACACACCAAGGAAGAGAAATGATTGGTGGTTGGAAGTAAAAATAAGCTTACCAAATGTGTTGAAAGGACGGAGCAGAAGGATTATAATGCAATTTCTGAGGGGAAACTAAATCACTCTACTCAATTCATGCTTATACAAGATAAATTCAAAATTGGTGCTGGGGCAATGAGATAAAAGCCCTTTAATGTTTCATGAACCTTGACGGTCCTTTTTAGTAGTCTTGTTAAGGGTAGTGGTTCAAGAATTGTGAATTTCATTCAATATGTTATTATTTTTTTAGTCTATTAAGTGGAGAAGAAGGTTTTGTTTAATAATTAGAAGAGAGTGAGAGAAATAAAATTTTTGATAAATTTTAGTGGCTCATGGTTACTAGATTTTTCTTAGTAATCGTGACATAGCTTAGTTTTAATTTTGCATGTTAGGTCATGGTTACTGAGTTTTACTTGGTAACCGTGAGGTCAATTCAATTTAGTCTAGAATCGAAACTCATTTTATCTCACGGTTACTATGAAATTCATAGAACCGTGACTTATGTCCAGTTTTGTTCCAGAAGCAAAACGTGGGGTATCTCATGGTTACTATGATTTTCATAATGACCGTAAGCTACACCCCTTTTAGTATAGAGACAAAAGTCATTTTACCTCACGGTTATTATGATTTTCATAGTAACCGTGCCCTAGGCATCATTTTAGTCCAGTAGCAAACTGCATTTGATCTCATTTTAGGCATCTTTTTCTTTTTCTCTTCCTCTTTTCCCCTCTTCTCTCCACCGTCGCTTTACCATTTTCACCGGTAAGTCCTTCTTTGTTTTCTCCTTTGTTTTTTTGTCTGTTGTTCTCTTTTTGTTGTTTGTCTCTAGCTTTAATGTGGTGTGTTGTTTTTGTTGCCTTCTTTTTTTTCTACTTCTTCTTCTCTCCTAATCTTTTTTTTTCTTGTTGTGGCTGCTCTTAGATCATCTTTTCTTCCTCCCTACCCGACCAAGTAAGTGCTCTCTCTCTATTTTCTTTTTCTTTTTCCATTTATGGGTAATTTCTCATTTAGGGTTTTTGTTTGTGTTTGTCTTTCTCTGTTGATTTTTATTGTTGTTGCATTTTAGCCTTACTTTTTTGATGTTTTATTTTTTATTTTATTTTATTTTATTTTATTTTATTTTATATTTTCCTTTTGTTTCCCTTAATCACTTTAATCTCTTCTTTTGTTTTTCTTTCTGTGATTTTTGTTTTTTTCTTGTGTTTTGAATTTTTCGTGTCCTTTTCTAGAGGTTTAATGCTCCTTCATTTCTCTTTAGTTTTTTATTTTTACTTCATTTTCTTTTGTGTGAACTTCTCCTTGTCGTTATCAATTGTTGTCGGTTGATTTTTTTTATGATTTGAGTGTTGCCTTTGGTCTGTTATAGATCAATTTCGTACCTATGTTATAAAGCCCACATGTATGGTCTCTTAACCTCCTTTATTTTCTTCATCTCTTGTTATTTCTTTTATTTTTCTGCGTTGTGTTGTCAAATTAGAATAATTAATGGATTTGCTTGGTCATGTTTGTGTAGTTTGTTTTCTTGTGTTGGTTTAACCAGTTTTATTTTTAATTTTTCTTGCGATAATCTTCACCATTGAGTACTATTTCTTTCCCTTTAGTTGGTTCAAAATGTGGCTGGAAAATCTTCATTCTGCAAATGCTTAGAAATTCTATTTGGATTGTGCACTGGTTTATAATTTTGATTGAGCATGATGAGAAAAAATTTTGAATTCTTGCTTACGTTGGTACATTGATGCATAGAAATTGTCATGCATCTAAATTCATAGATGTTTGATAAATGCATATTACTCTACCGTCAATTGTTTGGCCACTCCACTTATTGTTTTGTGCTGTCTCAGTAGATACAATTATACCCTATTTGCTATTCATGATTTGGAACTATTGCAAGTATGAACCTTTAGTTTGTCATTTCTTTTATCAAGCATCTCCTATGATCAAATAAGCATGCCAAATCAATGATCTTTTATCTGAGTTAGCAATTTCATTCACATGCATGTGTATGCCCATTTCTATCCTTGAGGTATATAGGCTGAAATGATTTAACCTGTGGGCTACTAGTTTCCAAAGGATGACTCGGTCATCGTGGTTGAGTGCCACGTACCTCAAGGAACTTGTGTGTGCCATGAACTTATATTGTGTATTCTCATTTACTCATACTATTTTTGTGTTTCTTTTATCCTACTCAGCATTGTAAGCTTCTAATTTTGTTATCTTTGGGCAGTGGCACCTAAAAGAGTTCGTGCTTCCAGTTCTTCTTCTCAAGCCCAAGAAATCCTCCCACTTGCCAGCCAACCCCTACCATCCAAAGAGCATGTAGAGGCTAGTCAGCCACCACCTCCAACCCCTGTGCAACAAAAGCCAAGGAAGAAGAAAGGGCCAAAGATACCCAACTGGGTTCCTAAAAAGATGAGGACCAATTATGAGATATTTTTCAACTGTGAATAGCTTCCTTCAATTTATCTAAATATGAGTTTATTGGAAAAGCTGGGGATCAAGAAGGAGGTTAATAGCCACATTACAGCGATTGGTTGGGAAAAGTTCTTTGAATGCAAGGAACTGGTTTATCCAAACTTAACTAGAGATTTTTTTTGCACTATGCAGTTCCACTTTGGGTATGGTAAGGGTCCAAATATGGTAACTTTCTTCCTAGAAGGAAAATTTTATAAAGAATCTTTGGCAACTGTCACTGAAGCACTAGGATTTCCACCAGATGAGATATACGCCTATGAAGAACACTCAAAAGACGTGGCTTGGGAAGACATTCGAGATCCGCTGATTGGAGGCCCTTATATGGCTGGGACCACCAAATCCCATTTGCTACGAGACCATATTTTAAGAATCTTACATCGTTTCTTTTCTATGTCATTTATGTCTCATGTGCAGAGTGCAGGGCAGATCAATCTTCTAGAGGGTCTCCTACTCTCCTGTATGGTGAGACATTGCCATATCAATAGAGAGTATCACTGGTGGAACAAACTCGAGGAAATGCAGCAAAAGCCCACTAAAGTCAATAAAATCTCTTTCGATGGCTGGGCGATAATGCTTACCAAGTACTTTGGGCACCCATTAGATGTAGACAAGAGCCTCCCTACAGCTTCTTATATTGATGCCAAAATGCTGAAGAATATGAAGTTCATAGTAAATTATGCTACTACGGAGCATGGTTTCAGGCTAACCGACAGAGAAGAGTATTTGCACAAGATGGAGCGCAGCTTATGTAATCCTCCACCTGCCCCAGATGAAGATGTTGTCACCTTATCCTCTGCCCAACACACTGCTCTGATGGAATGCATGAACATTTTAGTTGAAAACTAGGAAGAATTCAAGAGACAACAGCACCAAATCATCGAAGCCTTGGCTGCTTTGAATGCCAGGCTTGATTCCCCAGCTCCCTCACATCCCTGAGCAGGAAGTCCTTTCTCCCCTCCTCCCTGTTTTAAGATTTATACTTGTACCTTGCTGAGGACAACAGGTTTTGAAGTGTGGGGTGGGAGAGTAAATTTTTGTTGATATTGAGTTTTCAACATGTTGGTTGAAATTTAAACAATTTTAGGAAGTTAATTTTGTTGTGAAAAAATTGTTGTGTAGATTGTTTTTCTGAAGGAAGAAGTTGGGATTCAATGGCTGAAAGTGTGAAATTCTTGAACCACAACTCTTTTATTTAATTTTTAGTTGTTTAGTTTATTTTTAGTTTCAGTACATTTTTTGTTTTAAGTATATTTACTTTATGTTTTGCATTACTTTTGTTTTAAGTAAGTTTTTATGTTTTAGCTTTTCCTTTAATCCAAGTAGAATAAATCTTCTATTGAGTTATAAATTATCATCTATTTAGTCTAAGCTACCATTTGATCTTGAATTGAATTAGCTTAGACTCAATTTCTTTTGGATAAGTTAGAAAGCCTAAGTAGCTAGAGAGCGGTAGTATGTTCAGTAAAGAAATTCTTCTTTAAATTGATCTCGGTTAATTGCATGTCACTCAATTTCTTATTTAATGAGCACAATAGGCTAATTTTTTTTTTATTTAAAAAAACAGTGAGTGGAAGCAGTTGAGTGAAGGAATTCTGGTATAGCTAGAACCTTCCTCATCACCCTTCGAAACAAATCTTCAACTTAGGCAGGTTTAGGATATAATCCAGGACCTATTGATGTCTCGTACTGTCTAGGACCTATTGATGCCTCACTCTCTCTATCCCCTACCTGCACAACGTGATCAGAAGACATCTTTTCGTTATAAAATAGAAAGGAGCAAGTACACATTAGATTCCAAAACAACCTTTTTACTGACAATTGGCATGTATATATAGACAAATCATTCACTTACTCCCACTTCGATCTTAGAACCACTTAAACCGTTGCTCTTTGATCTGGGGATGTTACAGGTACAATGACTATATATATGTTAATATGGGGAGAAATTGATTTATAAGGATAGGAAAAAGGACGTTTATTTCGGATTTGATTTTGATCTTATTAGCTATAGGGCTATATATGATGAATTTACAGGTAGGTTTGCTGTTACAGATCTTATATACCTGGTTTGTTGTGAGCAAGGTAAAGAAATTGATGAAGGCTTATTCATTTTTTATGAGGATTCTAGTGTGCACAAACTATTAAGGCGTGGTGGGTTCCTATAATGGTGTGGACGGACATTCTAATGATGAAGATCCATAACCTGTAATGCCAGACCTTAATTGTAACACCCTTACTATAATGGATTTACTATTTTAAGTGATTGGCCAAATTCTTTTTTTCTTTCTTAACTTAACATCCTATTCTTAACCACGCAAATTCTTTCTTAATCATGCTTATCCATTATTTATGTCATAAGTTCGGCTTGCCCCTGACTTATAATTGTTAAATTTTACTATTTATTTTACAAAAATTCGGCAATATGATGGCTATAAACTTAATTAGCCCCCTGAAATATAGATAATTTTCACAGCCCCTCAGGGCACAACAGTTTAAAAATAATATATACATCTCATCTACATACTCAATTTCATGTCAATCATACATAGACCATCCATATTAGCCAACCACATATTTACATATATATAGTCATTGTACCTATAACGTCCCCGGATCAAAGAGCAACGGATTAAGTGGTTCTAAGATCGAAGTGGGAGTAAGTGAATGATTTGTCTGTATATACATGCCAATTGTCAGTAAAAAGGTTGTTTTGGAATCTAATGTGTACTTGCTCCTTTCTATTTTATAGTGAAAATATGTCTTTTGATCATGATGTGCAGGTAGGGGATAGAGAGAGTGAGGCATCAATAGGTCCTGGATAGCACGAGACCTTACAGTAACAGGCTTTTACTCCAGCAGTGCTGCCTCCACCCCCACAGCTGGACTTCCTTAACCTAATGGCTGACTATACCAAGTATATAAGATCTGTAACAACAAACCTACCTGCAAATTCATCATATATAGCCATATAGCTAATAAGATCAAAATCAAATCCAAAATAAACGTCCTTCTTCCCATCCTTATAAACCAATTTCTCCCTAAATTCCCATCTATGCCCTCAGTTATAAAATAAATTTACATTGCCATAGTGTCTGACCTTGCACAATTTTCAAAATAATAAATAAAACATTATATCCTATCTCTATGCATAACTTGCAAAAACAAATAAAACATGCATAAATTTTAAATTGTCAATACTCAATTACTATTTGTTTAATACAATAGGCTTTCCACTTTTTCATTTCCACCAGCCTTTCCACTTTTTCATTTCTACACACAACTTATTTATCACTAAAAAAATATATCAACATCAAGTAAATGGAATAAAGAAATGTGCACTTCAAAAACAAGGACCACAAACAAAAAGGGTACATTATATTCGCCAAAAGAATGTCCGCAATCTAAAGTAAATTTAACCCTAAAAGCAAGCCATATACAAAAATATCTTCAATATATAACAAATTAACCATAAAAACAACCTATATAAAAAAATCCATAAAAAAAGCTTAACCCACATACAGAAATTGCTCGACACCCCACATACGAAAACCAATGTATAAACATACCTTGATGGCGTCTCCTCTTAGCTGGAACTACCGCTCGCCATTGCACTTGATACTGGCTGGAACCACAGCCATTTGCATTTTGACATGGTCATTTTGCGATACGATTATTTATGAATAAATATAATAGGATTTAGGCTTACTAATATTCTTTCACTTTACTGGCAAATCGCAAATCGCTACCATAATTTCCAAGATTCTAATGCAAACTGGTGGTTTTAGATGTATAATTTGGGGATTTGGGAAAAGAGAGTAAGCTGGGGATTTCAGGGAATTTCACGATCTTTCTTACAACTTAGGGTAAAAAATTTTTACATTCGTGAGGAATACGTGATATTGATGACATGTCCACTTTTTTCCACATCAGCTCCACCGATTTGCCACCTGTCATGCCACATGTCTAATACCTGCCATGTCATCGATCAACTCACAGAGCCTGATTAACTTAACGGTTCTGTTAGTCAAGGCCTTACATTGCACTAATTTGAAAACATCAGGGTCAACATTGCACAAAAAAGAACTTTAGCCCTAAATTGCACATTTTGCCAAACTTTAGGCCTTTTATTACACCTTAATCCAATATTTAATTTACCAAGTTGGATTGTTAAATTAAGACGATTTTAAGTTGGGGGTTGGTTTTGCAAAACTATACAAGTTGGTGGGGCAAATTGTATATTGAGCCTTTCCTTTGTTGCACCAAGTTGACAATTTTTCACAGCAGAGATAATTTTTTTCTTACTGTTAGGCCACTATTTTTTGCTGAGAAGAGACTGTATGTCTAAGTAGAGTTGAAAATATTTTTCGTCCCACCTTTTCCTTTGCAATCTTTAACCCGAAACTCCTATTTTGCTACATAATGTGTTAAAACTTATAAGCTTTAGCCAATCTTGGTACAAAATCTCAATCCTTTCGAGTATTATTTTCTTGGATATCTTGCTTTGAAGCACACATATTGAATATAAAGTTATAAGTTTGGTTGTAAATGATTGATTTTACTTTAAAACTGACATGTCTTTAGCAGTTTTGTTCATATCCAATCATACTATATAGTTGCTTTGGTCATGCACAATGGCTTATGCAGTTGTTTTTAGCAATTTCAAGTTGACATATGCCCACCCACACTGACAAATTGGATTGTTCAAGTGTAGTTTTTGTTAAAAATGAAAAGTGTTATATTGCACATTTTTCTTATTAGTTTTCTGCTTAGGAACTAAATTTCTTCATGCATAAGAATGTTGCAAGTTTGCCCACACATACATTATACTAAAATGGACAAGTAAATTCTTAAAAAAAAAATTGGGACAAGTAGAATAGCAAAGTTTAAAAAGGATTAAGAGCGCGTTTGTCATTTCTTTTGAAAAGATAAAAAGCTAATTATTTGATAAAAAAATTAATTATAGGATAAAAATATATATTTGGTAAATGTTAATTTTAAAAAAATAATTTTGTATAAAGTGAGAAAATCTTCCATTAGAAAAAGTTAGAAATTGAATTTTTTCTAAAAATCTGAATTTTAATTTTTAAAAGCAGTTGATTTAAAATTTAGTTTAGATAAAAATACCCTTTATTTTATTTGATAATGACAATTATACCTAATTAAAAAAAAGAAAGGAATGATTTTGTTCTACAAGTCCATTTTTCTCTCGATTTTTCTTTTTCTTTTTACATTTAAAATTTGACTTTTCTAGTTTTTTTTTTAAAATTTTGAATCAAATCAAACAAATCAATACTTAATTATTATAGTTTTCAACTAAAATGAAGTTAGTTTATCACAAAAATGCTATAGATTTCAATATCTCATAAATTGAATTTGCTGGTGGCGTAATATCTCAAACGCAATATAATTTTGGATGAAATAAATGGCATAACAATTTAAACATCTATTTTAAAAAATTATTTTTAATCTTATCATTTATCAAATAATTAACAAATTATTTTTGAATTTATAAGTTATTTTAAATTTTATTTATCAAACAGTTACCTACTTCTTGAAATACAATATTTTGAAATTGAAAAAATTATTTTAGTAAGTTTTGCTAAATTGATCCTAATTGTTCTGATTATAATTGCTTATGAAAAAATGGATCAATTCGTAATTTGATTAGTGTATAACTTGGTCCGTTTATTATATCTACTCAAATGTGAAGTTATGCAAAATTAGTATGTTGGCTTTTTGAAACAACAAGAGTAAAAGAAAGAGTGGCATATAATAATTTCTCAAGCATAATAATAACCTTTAAAAAAATCTTACGGTTAGATTGGGAGATCCGAGCTCAAAAAACAATATACTAAAATTCAGATTTGAACCCTTTAGGTTAGTTGTGTGCGTTTAATCGGTTAGGTTCAAAGTTGAATAGATAAAATCGATTTTGCATCATTTTAAAATTAAATTCTAAAGAGAATTAAAATTAACTACTAGAATTATATTGGATCAATATGGTTCAACTCTGATTTATAATTTATATTTATTTAGTTTATATAAATTAAAACATAAATATAAAATAATGAAATAACTATATATATTAGAATACATAATCATGTTTTTCAAAATTTGGTAGGTTTGATTATATCTTTTAATTTTATGAGAATCAAACCAAAATTTATATTGGGAACTAAACTGGTTGGACCAAAAACTAAAAAAATCACATCTAATAGACCAAGCTACTACGATTTAGTTGGATTTTTTTTTTCCCGGTTCGGTTTGCACACTGAGCAGAACCAAGTTAAGGGGTCCCATCGTTCATCTTCTGCCTATAAATTTGCTTAATTTCTCCGCTTCTCCATTTCCCCTTCAGAAACCTCGCATACTCTGGGAATGAAAAAGGGTGGGAAATATATATAGCAGATTTCCTAATCATGTAAAATTGATGAAAACCCTCTCGTTTGATGCTCAAATTTCACTTCAAAAACCTTGATTACGTAGTTGAAAATTCAGTTTTCTACCCCAACCACTCGTGTAATCCCTGCAAAACCTAAGTTAATCACGCAAAGTTAGCTTGTTCAGAGCCAAGCGGAAAATAGTTACTGTGAAACCCTAGAGAGTGAAATTGACAACGAGTTAGGGTTTCTGTTTTTCTAATTTTCTGGGTTACTGTCTCGCTCTCTTTCAAGTCCCGACTGCTAGTTGGTGGTGAGGCGAGACGACGCCATGAGTCCTATTCAGAATTTCGAGCAACATTCTCGCCATTTGGTGGAGCCTGACCTTCGTAAGCTATTTCTCTATCTGTTTCTTTTTATTATTTTGCTATTTGGTTTTTGAGAAACTGGAATAAATTCTTCTTCTTCTTCTCTCTCACTCTCTTTAATGCATGTATAAAATTAGCTGGAAACAGTATAGTGAAGTAAGTTAAATTTATTGCTTTCCAATGATAAGCAAAAAAGTATAAGTGGAAAATAAAACTGCAAGATGAAGTAAACATTTCATAAATCTCAAAGTAATAATATATTTTATTTTTCTTTCCTACATTTTATACCTATCCAATGTGGCCTATTTAATGATGCTTTGTACTGTCTATCCCTCTACTGATTGTAATAACCACATGTTATGGTCATTTTAATTTTGAAACAGCGATCCAGACAAGGCTGCAGATGGTAATGGAAGTACGGGATAGTCTTGAGATTGCCCACACGGCTGAATACTTGAATTTTCTGAAATGCTACTTCCGGGCATTCTCAGTTATTCTTTTACAGATTACGAAGCCACAATTCATAGATAATCCTGAACACAAGCTTAGAAACATTGTTGTGGAGATTCTCAATCGTCTACCTCACAGTGAAGTTCTTCGCCCCTTTGTTCAGGACCTTTTGAAGGTTGCAATGCAAGTGCTTACAACAGATAACGAGGAAAATGGATTGATTTGCATCCGCATTATCTTTGATCTTCTTAGGAATTTTAGGCCAACACTAGAAAATGAAGTTCAGCCCTTTTTAGACTTTGTATGCAAGATATACCATAATTTTAAATCAACTGTTAGTCATTTTTTTGATAATGCAATGCCTTCTTTGGAGGATATAAAACCAATGGACACTTCTTCTGATCAAGTGATTACGGGTCCTTCATTCAGTGGGAATGGTCAGCTTAACCCAAGTAACCGTTCATTCAAGATAGTTACAGAGAGTCCACTTGTAGTGATGTTTTTATTCCAATTGTATAGCCGACTTGTCCAAACTAATATACCTCACTTATTGCCTTTGATGGTCACTGCAATATCTGTCCCGGGTCCTGACAAAGTTCCTCCTAATTTGAAGAGTCACTTCATTGAACTCAAAGGCGCACAAGTTAAGGCGAGTGCTAGTTGCTCATGATATTCTTTTGTTGTTTTTTGTTTGCAAATACTGAATGTTGATGCTGTGAATGACTGATACATGAGTTGGCAGTACAAATAGATTGATTATGGCAAGGAATATATAATTTTGTTCTTATCTTCTGTATGGGGGGGGGGGGGTATCCAAATATCCAGTCAACTTATAGACAGGGTGCAAGATGTTATCAATGGAAAAAAATAAAATAAAATCTTACATATAACCAAGTATGCTTTTTTCTAGGCTTCCAAAGCAGTGTGGGATGAAAATTGTATTTTGTTTGCAAGCACTTGAGTGTTGTTCAACTTGATTCTGTCAATGACTGGATGCTATTTTGAAGTTTATTAGTACAACTAGATTAGTTCTAGGCAAGGAAGATTTTTTTTCCTTTCCTTTTTTGGTTAATTGGTCTACTGAAATAAGTCAAGTTCTTACAAATTCTGCCATTCTTGATTTAAGAAGTGAGTATAAATTTTTGGTCTCACCATTCATTTTCTTTTAGCAAAGTTGGGAGTGTTTCTAAATATCCAGCCAGCTCTTGGGCTGTGTGCATGATGTTGCCTCATCTTCTATATGCTTTCCCCAGGATTGGAAAGCAGCTTGATATAAATTTGTGCTAGTTCGAAGGCAGGGAGTCTGGTCTTCTCTTTATATATGGTATTGAAAGATATGTTTCTGTGGGGTAGTGGTTTTAGGATCCAACCTTGATCTTTTAATACCGGAACCCTAGATGAATTATAATAGGTAGAAGTATTAAAAGATCAAGGTTGGATCCTACAACCACTACCCCACAGAAACATATCTTTCAATACCATTTATAAAGGGAAGACCAAGTATTAAAAGATCAAGGTTTTATCCTAAAACTGCTACCCCACGTAAACATATCTTTCAGTACCATATATAAAGAGAAGACCATACTCCCTGCCTTCGAACTAGCACAAATTTATATCAAGCTGCTTTCCAAGCCTGGGGAAAGCATATAGAAGATGAGGCAACATCATGCACACAGCCAAAGAGCTGGCTGGATATTTAGAAACTCCCAACTTTGCTAAAAGAAAATGAATGGTGAGACCTAAAATTTATACTTTAGGATTCCAGTATTAAAAGATCAAGGTTGGATCCTACAACCGCTACCCCACAGAAACATATCTTTCAATATCATATATAAAGAGAAGACCGGACTCCCTGCCTTTGAACTAGCACAAATTTATATCAAGTTGCTTTCCAAGCCTGGGGAAAGCATTGATCTTTTAATGCTGGAACCCTAGATGAATTATAATTGGTAGAAGTATGTGAAATGTCATTTTGAAATATTTGACGTGCCTCTATTTTCTAATCTTTTGAAGATTGTTATTGGAGCCAATGTTCTATCCTTGTGTTTACTAATTGAGACTATGCAATTGAGAGAGGAGAGATATATAACATTGGTTGATGTGTCTTGAAGATAGCAATGGAGATTTGAGCATAAATGAGAATGCTATATGCATGCTAGCTCAAATTAATTTCTATATTGATTTTTTTCTTCTTTTGAATGATTTCCATTAATTACGTGCATTTTTCAATTGTTGCAGACAGTTTCATTCTTGACGTACTTGTTGAAGGGTTCTGCTGATTTTATTAGGCCTCATGAAGAAAATATATGTAAAAGCATTGTGAATTTGCTTGTTACATGTTCTGACTCGGTATCTATTAGAAAGGTAAATGAATTCTTGCTTTTTTTTTTTTTCCTTTGTTGTTAAAAGCTGATGTCTGACCTTTTTGATGCAGGAATTATTAGTTGCTTTAAAGCATGTTCTTGGAACGGATTTCAAGAGGGGTTTGTTTCCTTTGATTGACACGCTTTTAGAAGAGAAGTAAGATGTTACATTTTTTGCTGTAATGGGCACGGACTGTCATGAGATGCTAGAAAGTAGTTGAATTTTCAAATTTGTTGGGGTGTGCACACGAGACTGGAAATAGTATTTTATTATCTTTAAACGATTTCTACTGGTTTTCCTGGATAAGTAAATAATGAAATGAAACATTTGAGAAGGAAAAGATGAGGAAGAGATAAAAATTGAACATGCTCATTGGTGTACTTTTATTGCATTATATGATTTCTTGATGGAGTTCATTGGCATTTTTCTGTATTTTATCTGTTGATTATATAAAAACTCATTGCTCATCTTCCTATGGGGTTCCTTGTGATTGTTGATGAACAGCACTTTTTACTAGTTGAGTTGTAATTCCTTGCTATTGTTTCAAAGTGTTTGTTTTTGATGTTTGCAGCAATGAAAAAATTCTTATTTAATACCTACCTTCTTCATTCTAGGGTCTTGGTTGGAACTGGAAGAGCTTGCTATGAGACTCTGAGGCCATTGGCTTATAGTCTACTGGCGGAGATTGTTCATCATGTTCGTAGTGACCTTTCCTTGTCGCAGGTATTACCATCTCAAACAATTGTAAAATTACAGTCCTCTCTCTCTCTCTCTTTTTGAGGGTGGTGTATCCGTGTTTGGGGCTAAGATTATAAGCGTGACATATGTGTGTCATGTTGTATCTACATGTAGTACTTACTCATTTAGAATACTGCTTAGTTTTTCACGTAGAATCAAAATTCTAATTGATGAAAATCTGTTGAAACTGAATGATAAAGAAATATCGGGGAAAAAATTATTTAGCTGTTGCAAAAGTTCAGTTACTGAAATTGTCATATTGCGATTCATCATAAATTGTGTTATTTATAGTGGTTGTAAACCTGATGAAGATTTTCCGTCATGTATTTTGGAAAACCAAAAATAAAAGTTAGAGTAAATAAACTGAGATTTATAATTTCAGATTCCTTGTATGCTGCAATGTTGAAAAGCTTAGATAAGATCAACAAAATAGTTACTGATATATTTTATTTTATTAACACTCACTTTTTGTTGTATGGGGCTCTTATGGAAATAAGATAATGAAATTTTTGTGGATGAATGGGAGGCAAGCTGTTTCTAAGGTCATTGACTCACCTAATTTCAAATTTAGAAATAAGTTTTTGGACCTTCATCAAGTACTATGTGGAAGAAATATGTAAACTAACTGTTAGTTATATTCACCAGTTGTCTGAATGTTGGTGCTTTGTTTGCCACCCACCATCTAAGCCACCATTAACAAACCATCCCCTTTGTATTTTGTTAGTTCCTCATTTCGACTGTAGATAGAAGTTTCTGTATGCTGAAAGTTCTCCATAGCTTTTTTTTTTTATTAAATGAAAATTTTTAATGCACTTTAAGTCCTATAAAATATGTCCAATGTTGTAACCAAAAAGCGGATAGCGGAGCATTTCTTAGTTAATGTTATCCATTGAGAAATTGGACTCCTTGATTATCCTTGAAATCTGGTTCAATAGCTTAACAGTTCAACTTATTTATGATAGTTAATGAATGTATAGAAGTCTAATATATTTAGAAAAGATAGATCTCTATATATATCTAGGTAAAACTCTCTCTCTCTCTCTCTCTTTTCTTCAATTGAAGTCAGGAGCTAGAATGTAAAATACAAATTCTTCCAGTATTACTGACTTGCAACATATTACACATGCTTTGGGTATTAAAACCTTTGAATCTATCTTTCTTTTCTTCTTTTTTCCCATGTTGTGTTTGATGGAAAAGTTATTTAGATTGCTGTGTTGTAATTGTAGATAAATTAATGTACCCTTGTGAAAGCTTAAGTGCGTTGAAGATCTGAGAGAGGGAATAGCAATAGGCAGACCTAAGATGACCTTGTAGCTCTAAACTAGTTTAAGGGAAATCAGATCCTTTATGGTCAGCCCAACTTCAGTTAAGTTGCATTTTTCAGGTTTCTTGGATGGTGGTGGTGGTTTTAATTAATAAAGCATGCCTTTAGTAGTGCGATTTAACGTGGTCATACCTATTGGCAATGCCATACCTATCTCGAGCTTATATATTGGTACTCCACCAATACATTATACATTTAGAAACTGTTGGAGAATTATGAAATTTGCTTGAGATTATCTTTTAAGATATATATGTTTGGATGAATTCATTTATATGGCTTTCATTTAAAATGAAATACCTAACTCATAAAGATTGGAGTGTAAAACTATGGAGCAGGGATGGCATGTAAAAGGTGACATTCAGAGTCAATTTTATATTTCCAACTTGGGGTATTCAAGATGAAGCAGCTCTTGTTTTCAGTGCTTGTTCTGCAAGTTGAATTTACTCGTGCTTAAGAATCTACAAAGAAGTTTGTTGATTTCTTTAATCTGTGAATCCTTTGCTGTCTCAATTCAATAATTCTTACTGCAATGGGTAATATCTGACATAAAGAAGATGGTGCGGGTGACCTGGTGATTCACTGATAGTCTGATGCCTTGCTGGTATGAAGTTTGGCAGTTGAGATCAAAAGTGCATATGGGATTATCTTATTGATAAAGGCTAATATTGTATACCAAAACTTTACTAAATCGGGTAAAGTGACACTAGTGAATTTTCTGAAACCACTGAATGAAAGGAATACGTAGACGGACAAATGTAGTGCTTTTGTTTTTCTTTTCCAGTGTCATGGCTCAAAGTTCCACCTTTTGCCATTTTTTCTATATTTTTCTCAGCTATTTATTCTTCCCTGCAATATACTGATATCTGTTGGTTACTGTGTTATTGCTCAGGTTGGTCTGTTATCTTTGTATGTTATTATTTGTCCCATTTATGTCTTATCCATGATTTCCTATTGGAAATCTCTATGCCAACAATTTCTGTTATTCTTTTGCAGTTATCACGGATCATTTACCTGTTCTCAAGCAACATGCATGATGCATCATTGTCGCTCAGTATTCACACTACGTGTGCACGGCTGATGTTGAATCTGGTGCAAATGACACCTGTCCCTGAGATGCTTCAGCTGGCTAATATGTTCTATATATTTGTTATGTTTGACAATTCTCATTGTTTCTACTGTTTTTCATCTTCGCAGGTAGAACCAATATTTGAGAAAGGTTTAGACCAAGCATCTATGGATGAGGCTAGGATTCTGTTGGTTTGTATTTCACTAGCCTGCCTGATTATCATTTTGTGGATTTTCTTCTTGTTTCTCATACTGATTTTGTTTCCTTATAGGGACGTATATTGGATGCTTTTGTTGGTAAATTTAGCACTTTCAAGCATACAATTCCGCAGGTACAAGTTGTTCTTATTGGTTTTCCATGTGAGATGTGCTGAAAATAACTGTCAATGCATTGCTCTAACAGTAGTTGTTTTGTTGACTCCAACGTGTCTTTAAAAGGCTTCCATGGTTTTCAGTTATTTATGTGTAAGGTCAATTGCATTGACAAGAGTTGGCTTACTTTGTTACAACTTATTCTGATTTTACATGCCCTTTCCTTTTTCCTGTAGGTGTTTGGTGGGTTTGCAATATTCCTTGGGGTTTATTGACATTGTTTATATTATAAAAGCATGTTCACATTTTTTTTTAAATTATTTTTCTTGTTAAATTCTTGTCGGAGGAGTTGTGCATAATTGTAAGAACCCTTTGTCATCCCTGGTCACATGTCAATTTAAGTTTGGAACTGCTTGGAGGAGATATTTAAGCCTGTCCATTTACCTTGTTTGTTCAAATGATATTGGATGATTTCTTAATTGTTTCTCCCTGATTGATCAGAATGACTCCGCTTTTCTATCTGGATTGAGAGTATATAGAATACTTATTCTCAAACATCTTTAAATTTTCATGGTACCTTTTTATCCTTTTCATTGCCTTGAATGTAATGAATTAGAAGACTGAGTTTATCTGTCTCTTCTCTCAGAAAGTACTAGCGTGTTTAGAATTCCTTTTTTTTTCTCATTTGCTTTTGCTGCTTGGATTCATGACCTGTGAAACCCAGTCAATGTTTCTGTGCTACCCATGTAGATGGGCTATTGATTTCCTCACTTGCTGTTAAATCACTATTTAGAATGGAACCATTGTTCATTTATGATTAATTTATTTTCCTTTTTTATGAGGTGCATTTCTTCATTTCTCAGCTAGCTACTCCTTATATATGTATATATATATATATATATATATATATATTTTTTTTTTGTGTTAAAGTTGACAATTTGTTTGCTGATAGCTGTTGGAGGAGGGTGAAGAGGGGAAAGAACGTGCTACTCTGAGGTCAAAGCTTGAACTTCCTGTGCAGGTTTTTTCTGTGACTTTCTCTTTGAGGTTACCAATTTGATTGTTTTTAATTTCTATGATAAAAACCTAAGTCGCTAGGTAAGTTTAACTAAATTAAAGCTGGTTCAAAAAAAAAAAAAGAAAGAAACAACCTTCAGCTTGTTCTCCATTCCTCCTGTTGACTCCCATCAAAGTACATTATTCAGTAACAATCCTTGTCAATTTAGAGCTTATGCTATGTGTGCCAATAGTGCAATTTCGAGAAATGTTATATTTATTTGTTTTATTTTTACCACAAAGTGTTAGATAATGATTTTACTGGTTTCTTTAGGCTTTTTCTTCACGATTTTGTTTATTTATTTATTTACTTATTTTTTTGTCACACATTGTTCATGTTCTTTAGTAATGAGCAACACGTGAGTAGACCATTTAGTAATATACGGGTTCCATTGGGCATAATGCATTGTTGTCATTTCTTGAGATATAACCCTTTGATCTTTAAACTTCTATTAAAATCAATGTTCTTCCTTTTTTTCTAAGTCCAAAAACGATAGAGGTTTAAAAGAAAAATTCTTTGGTTTGTTAGTAATTGGTTTCTTCTCTTTCAATGAATTTTCAGTACATGTCTTTTGTTTCTGGAAACACTTTCAAGTTTCATCAGATACTGTTAGTGTCAGAAACCATGTGGCTAATTGTGTGGCATCCTTGCAACCCTCGTTTTTGTTTATTTTGACATGTAGCTGATTGCAGGCAGTTCTGAACTTGCAAGTTCCTGTGGAACATTCCAAGGAAGTTAGCGATTGCAAGAATCTGATCAAGACCTTAGTTATGGGTTAGTAAGCCTCCTTTGTTAATTTCCCTTTTTTTTTTCCTTTTGCTGACTGGTGCTAATAATTTGTAGAGTTTTGGGGACCAAAATTCATTCAATTTTTCAATCTAGTATATTGTCCTTTTAGCTTAGGGAAGGATACCTTGTTATTCTAATTTTTCAGCATTTGTATTTTTTGGTCTTCCATTGGTATATTCTCTAATACATAGGAATTATAAGTGGATTGTGGATTCTATATTAGTTTGGCCTTTTAATATATTTCTTCCTGCAAGATTATTAATATATTTCTCACTGCAACTTAAGAATCTTGCTTGCTGTTATTTTCAGGAATGAAGACTATCATTTGGAGTATTACCCATGCACATTCGCCACGATCACAGGTATGTTTTATTTTTAATCTCACAATTCCATACACCTTTTTCTTCATTCTTTTTATTTTTCCTGATCTGATGTTTTCAATTTTTAGGTTTCTCCCTTCACTCATGGAACACATTCACAATCACTAGTCTCATCTTCAGCTAGTGTACCGTCATCTCAAGCTTTCAAAGGAATGAGAGAAGATGAGGTATCCCACATACATAATGCTTTGATGTGCGTGGTTGTTGTGTATTAGCTTGGTCTAACATAAACTTTGGGCTTTTGGTCAGGTATGGAAAGCCTCCGGTGTCCTGAAGAGTGGTGTGCATTGCTTAGCTCTCTTTAAGGAGAAGGATGAGGAGAGAGACATGCTAAATCTTTTTTCCCAAATTCTGGCTATTATGGAACCGAGAGATCTTATGGACATGTTTTCATTGTGTATGCCTGAGCTCTTTGAATGCATGATTAACAACACACAATTGGTTCAAATATTTTCTTCTCTTTTGCAATCTCAGAAAGTGTACCGGCCATTTGCTGATGTCTTGGTTAACTATCTTGTTAGCAGCAAACTTGATGTTTTAAAGCAGCTGGATTCACCTCCTGCTAAATTGGTTTTGCATTTATTCCGATTTATATTTGGTGCGGTTGCTAAAGCACCGACAGATTTTGAGCGTATTCTGCAGCCTCATGTGCCTGTTATTATGGAAGTTTGCATGAAAAATGCTACTGAAGTTGAAAAGCCTCTTGCTTACGTGCAACTTCTTCGTACAATGTTCAGGGCTCTAGCAGGATGTAAATTTGAGCTTCTTCTCCGAGACTTGATTCCCATGTTGCAACCCTGCCTAAATATGTTATTGATAATGCTTGAGGGACCGACAGGGGAGGATATGAAGGACCTTCTACTGGAGTTGTGCCTGACTTTGCCTGCACGCTTAAGTGCATTGCTACCATATCTTCCCCGCCTCATGAAGCCTCTTGTTTTGTGTCTGAAAGGGAGTGATGACCTAGTGAGTCTTGGATTAAGAACACTTGAGTTTTGGGTTGATAGTTTAAATCCTGATTTTCTAGAACCTAGCATGGCTAATGTTATGTCTGAGGTGATTTTAGCTTTATGGTCTCACTTGAGGCCTGCACCCTACCCTTGGGGTGGAAAAGCATTGCAGCTCCTTGGCAAGTTAGGTGGCCGTAATAGACGTTTTCTTAAAGAACCCTTAGCTCTCGAGTGCAAGGAGAATCCTGAGCATGGGCTTCGCTTAATTCTTACCTTTGAGCCCTCAACCCCTTTTTTGGTTCCTTTGGATCGATGCATAAATCTTGCTGTCTCAGCTGTCATGCATAAAAACAGCAGCATGGATGCATTTTATAGAAGGCAGGCTTTGAAGTTCCTTCGTGTCTGTTTATGTTCTCAGCTTAATATGCCAGGCAATGTTTCTGATGACGGATCTACAGCTAGGCAGTTGTCAACCTTGTTAGTTTCTACACTTGATTCATCTTTGCGCAGGTCTGAGACATCAGATATAAAGGTCAGCTAAACAAAGTTGTTTAAAGTGCTATTGGATGTTGCATTTGCTTCTACTTCATGACAAGTTAGAATTGTATGATTATTGATTCAAGTCATTGTACAATTCGATTCACAATGCCATTGATCCACTTCTATGTGGTAAATTTAAATACACTTGAATTGTGATTAAATAGAGTGATATTCTAGTTATGCGATTAGTACAGTAAAAAATGATTGATTCTTTTCTTGTTGAGGATATATGATCATATATTTCTATAATTTAAGATTGAACTTCAATTTACTGTTAAAAGAGCTTGCAAATCCTTCCTCTAGGTAATCTTATTGTACCCGCCTCCCTTTTCCCTCTCCTACTTCTTTTGTTTTCCTTCCTCTTAAAGTTTTGGTAGATAGTTTACGTACATACATATATATGCACACGTGGATGCGTGTGCACACATATATGCGTGCTTGTATGTATTTGTAAATGTATACGAGTAAATTTCCATTTGGAATAAAACTCTATGCATTACAGACCTCTATTCTTCATCAAATAGTGTGGATTAAGATTCTTGTGTAACTGTGTAATAATTTTGTACTTCTCCCCTCAAATAATCTAAATTAATATTTCCTGTGAAATTTGTCACCTGGAAGATTTGTTTAGAACTTTTCTCAATTTGCTTTCTCAATGATTATTTTAGGAAGTCAAAAATGAAAATAAAAGGAGAAACTATATCTTGATTGATTATGTGATCAGATATATATACTGAACTTTTGATGGTGTGTTTGTTCGTTTCTTTCTGCTTCTCTTTTTTCATAAAGAAAAGAATAAGAAAAATCCTGAAAAGTGGGTGGGTTAGATTGTAACCATGAATGCTGTGCTGTGCCAGGCTGACTTAGGCGTGAAGACGAAGACCCAACTTTTGGCTGAGAAGTCGGTTTTTAAGATTCTGTTAATGACAATAATTGCTGCTAGTGCAGAACCAGAGCTCCATGATTCCAAAGATGATTTTGTTGTCAATATCTGCTGCCATTTTGCAATGATTTTTCATATCGATTATAACTCAGCTAACCCTTCAGTGCCAACAGCTGCTCCTGGTGGTTCATTACTTTCATCAAGCGTTAATTCCAGGGTAAAAAATAGCACTTCTTGTAATCTGAAAGAGTTGGACCCTTTGATATTTTTAGATGCTTTGGTTGAAGTTCTAGCAGATGAGAATAGAGTTCATGCTAAAGCTGCTCTGAATGCTCTAAATTTGTTTGCTGAAACGCTTTTGTTCCTTGCCCGTGCAAAACATGCTGATGTGCTGATGTCAAGAGGAGGCCCTAGTACTTCAATGATTGTCTCTAGTCCGTCAATGAATCCTGTATATTCACCACCTCCAAGTGTCCGCATTCCAGTTTTTGAGCAACTTTTGCCTCGCCTTTTGCATTGTTGCTATGGAAGCACATGGCAAGCACAAATGGGAGGTGTTATGGGTCTTGGTGCTTTGGTAGGAAAAGTTACTGTTGAGACTTTGTGCCTTTTCCAGGTGAAAATAGTGCGCGGTCTGGTATATGTTCTCAAAAGACTTCCTCTTTATGCCAGCAAGGAGCAGGAAGAGACTAGTCAAGTGCTTACACAGGTTCTTCGAGTTGTTAACAATGTTGATGAAGCGAACAGTGACTCCCACAGGCAAAGTTTTCAAGGAGTAGTTGAATTTCTGGCTTCAGAACTGTTCAATTCAAATGCATCTATTATTGTGAGGAAGAATGTCCAGTCTTGTTTAGCTCTTCTGGCTAGTAGGACTGGCAGTGAGGTATCTGAGTTGCTTGAGCCTCTGTATCAGCCTTTACTTCAGCCTCTTATCATGCGGCCTCTTCGTTCTAAAACTGTTGATCAACAGGTACATGTTTATACTGACCATTGATTTTCTTTAGAGGTGTTCAAATTTGGTGTAATTTATTTAACCCATCTAATCCAACTCACTTAACCCATTTTTCTTAAAATTACAGTGGATTATTATAACCAATACAATCCATTCTAACATTTTAAAAATATTCACGTGAGTTATGAGTTATTATATAATCCAACCAATTAATCCACATTACACTTTTCTTTAAATGCACTTTTATTCACACTTTTTTATTTTACTTTAATATGGGATTTTAATGATAAATCAGTAAAAAAAATTAAATTACGATTAATTCCATTGAACTAATCAGAATAAATATACATATAAATATAAAGCAATGGGATTAATATTGCATTTTTTATAGGAAAAATTCCAATTTAAAACCCTAAAACAATTCACTATTATATCAATCTAACAAGCTAAATGCTGAAGCTTATTGGTTTGACATGTTTTCTCGTCAAATAGGTCTCCAAGGATATAATATAGCATTATTAACAATCGGAAATCAGATTATCCACTCAACTGAAATTAGAAAATTTTGAAATTTATTAATTTGTTTTTGTTTAGACTTTTATAAGTTTAATTTGCTGATCTATTGAATAAATATTACAGTTAATAGAGTAATATAAGATTTCATTCATTCTTTTTATAGAGAAAAGTGGAAGTAGAGACTTAAACTCGAAATTTTTTAATAAATTGCAATCAATATTTACTGTTAGAATATTTTATTTAGGACGCAATAAGATTTCATTTATCTCATTTTCATTATTTCATTTATGGTAAATCAATTTGGGATATACTCTTAAAGAAATTATTTGGTAATATTCGTCAAGCACGGTAAGTCGATAAAATGTTATTTCCACATGAACTTATGAAAAATTGTTAGCCTAATGCGAAGGAAGGTTGCCCTTTTTCTATTTGAGCTAAAAATTATTTAACTCAATGTTCATAGTTTAGACCTTCAAGCTTAAAGGAATGAGATAGCTTTTTGGGTCCATTACTCGCTATGGGATCTAATTCATTTAGATTTTTAATTTGCAATTGTAACTGCAATTTCAAATTTATATGCAATTGAGCTCAAATTGATAGATAATGAAATTAATCCCATTATAAATAATTTATTCACTCTAAAATCAAACTGTTTGCAATTTTTCTGTAATTTTTTTATCTCCTGTAAATCGCCAGAATTAGATTATTTTGCCACTTTCACAATTTCATATTAAATGACTTATATATCTTCAACAATATTTTTGTTCCTTTGAAAAGTCCAATGTTATCTTCATCTTCTTCTGGTAGCACTAATAGTGAGTGGAGTTGTTATGTTGATACAACAATATTTAAAACAAGTAACAAAAGTGGTTTTGGCACTAAATCACATGCCACATATCCAATAGATAAGTAATTTTAAATTTTACTGCACTATAATTTTTTTTGTGAAATTTATATATAATTTTAAATATTATAGCATTATGAATTTATATGCATGCGGTATTTAAAAAAATATTTATAAAAATAAAATTAATACTTTATATTTAAAAATATATAAATACGAATAATTTATATGTTTTTAATATAATATAAAAAATTAACATAATCTATATAACCCGCATATATCAATCAACTCAATATAAAAAAAATTAGCTCATAACCCGCCTGGTTTGGGCTGAGTTCAATCCGTTTAAGAGTTTAGATGGGTTGGAGGGAAAACCAATTATAACCCACCCAACCCACATTTGAACATCCCAAATTTTCTTTATCATTTTTATTTACTAACTCGAGTAAGTTATTTTAGGTCGGTACAGTTACAGCTATGAATTTTTGCCTGGCCTTGAGGCCCCCTCTTCTCAAGTTGACTCCGGAACTTGTAAACTTTCTCCAAGAAGCATTGCAAATAGCCGAGGCAGATGAAACTGTGTGGGTTGTGAAGTTTATGAATCCTAAAATGACCACCTCATTAAACAAACTTCGAACAGCTTGCATAGAACTACTTTGTACTACTATGGCATGGCAAGATTTCAGAACTGCAAATCATGCTGAACTCCGTGCTAAGATCATTTCCATGTTTTTCAAGTCTTTGACTTGCCGTACTCCAGAAATTGTAGCAGTTGCCAAGGAGGGACTAAGACAGGTGCTTTTGAATTTCCATTCCTTTGATGGATGATTTTGGATTTATTTTTTTGCTCTATTATTCTCTCGTTCCTTTTATCATTGTCATCACCTTATGTATGTGTGTGTTTGCATAAAGTATGCTTGTGTGTATCTTCTACGTTTTGTTTACCTGAATGCTTTTATGCCTTATCTCACTTTCCAATTACCTTTATTTCACATCCAAAAAATTTGTATTGCTCATTTGATGTACCTCATTCTTGCTTAGGTTATTAATCAGCAAAGAATGCCCAAAGAACTTCTGCAGAGCAGCCTTAAGCCTATACTAGTTAACTTGGCACACACCAAAAATCTAAGCATGCCTCTTCTACAAGGTCTGGCCCGCCTGCTTGAACTTCTGTCAAATTGGTTTAATGTCACTTTGGGTGGTAAGCTCTTGGAACACCTTAAGAAATGGTTGGAACCTGAAAAACTTGCCCAGAGTTTAAAGTCATGGAAGCATGGTGAAGAGCCTAAAATTGCAGCAGGTATGGTATCTAGATTCTTTCTAATAAGTTTGGAACTACATGATGATTCAAACATGTGAGTTAAGCACTTATAGCATAGCAACCATGTGGATGTTCATGTGTTAATATGGTATTAATCATGTGTAGTATATGTATTCATGATTTCTTTCCTTTTCTTTTGATTGTCTGCAGCTATTATTGAGCTTTTTCACTTGCTTCCTAATGCTGCATCAAAGTTTCTTGACGAGCTTGTAACCTTGACCATTGATTTGGAAAGAGCTCTGCCCTCTGGCCAAGTTTACAGTGAAATCAACAGCCCATATCGTCTTCCTTTAACTAAATTTTTAAATCGATATGCAACACTTGCTGTTGACTATTTTCTTGCTCGATTAAGTGATCCAAAATACTTCAGACGGTAAGACTAAAATACTGCAGGGAAGTTTTTTACTTTTGGAATTGAAAAATCCCAGTAGTGAGTATGCTAATCCTTTTACTTCCTTGCTGTCCTGTAAATTGCAGTTTCATGTACATAATACGATCAGATGCTGGCCAGCCATTGCGAGATGAACTTGCGAAATCTCCACAGAAAATACTGGCAAGTGCTTTTCCTGAGTGTCTGGCAAAGCCTGATGCAGCAATGACACCTGGATCTTCAACTGCACCTGCTTTAATGAGCGACGAAGGCCCCATTACTTCTCCATCTGATGGTTCTAGTTTAACGTCTATTCCCCCTGCTGCAACATCTGATGCTTATTTTCAAGGGCTTGCACTTATTAAAACATTGGTCAAATTGATTCCTGGTTGGTTGCATGCTAATCGTATGGTATTTGATACTTTGGTTCTTGTTTGGAAGTCACCTGCTAGGACATCTCGTTTGCACAATGAGCAAGAGCTGAACTTGGTACAAGTAAGTTTTGTTACTTAATGGGCACAGGTATTGATTTCTGCATTTCAAGGCAATGCTTGCAAAACAGGATTCTCTTCCATTGGGATGCTTTTTCATTCCATTCGTATCAGATTCTTTTGTTTGCTTTAATAGCTCTTTTTCTATTACTATTTTCTCTCAACCACTCTTTTGTTTAATATTTTCTTTGCATTGTTACTTCCATATTGTCTAACCATTACCATGTTTGTTGATATCCTTTCCTCTCTCATACTTCTAAATTTGGTTTTCTGTGTTTGCACCTGGTTTGCTTGGCTGATGGTATGAGTTGATTTTAGTTGGAAGCAATAATTGGTAGTGGCCCCCGAGGATATTGTAGTGAATATACACGAATCTAATAGGATCTCTCTACTTTTTGCAGACAGAAATGCCCTCTTAATTAGCTTAGACTTTGGTGATGAACTTATTCTTTAATGTTCTACTCATTAGGAACCTGTGTTCTTAATTTTGAAGCTTCATGTATTTTTTGTGGAATTCTTTTGGAAAATCCATTTTTGAATTCATAAATGGTCCTTTTTTTCTCCAATTCACCCATCACATTTCAATGTGTTCTATTGAAGCTCCATTTATTATTTAGGTTGCTACTGAGTACTTGTTTTTCACTTAACAAGGGCTTAACAGAACAAAATGGCATATTATATTATTTTATTTCTTGGTTAAAGAAACTATCTTGATGTTATTATTAATAACAATTCAAGGGTCAAGTTAAATGCTGTAGCTATTAGGGGCTTAACATGTCTTTTAGTGTACTCACTAATATGTGGCTTTTGGATTTATTCTTAATTTCAGGTCAAAGAGAGCAAATGGCTTGTTAAATGCTTCCTGAATTACTTGAGACATGATAAAACAGAAATAAATGTTCTGTTTGACATTCTCTCTATCTTTTTGTTTCATACTCGCATCGACTATACCTTTTTGAAGGAGTTCTATATCATTGAGGTACTTTTGTTTTTGATATGATTTTATTGGTGATGAAAAATATTTCTAGTTGTACTTGTTGGACTGTTGTGGGTTAACAAGTCCTTTATACCAGGTTGCTGAAGGTTATGCCCCCAACTTGAAGAGAGCACTTCTGTTACATTTTCTCAACCTTTTCCAATCAAAACAACTTGCTCATGATCATCTAGTGGTTGTCATGCAAATGCTCATTCTTCCAATGCTTGCCCATGCATTCCAGAATGGCCAAAGTTGGGAGGTTGTTGATGCTGGAATTATTAAAACGATAGTTGACAAACTTCTTGATCCACCAGAAGAAGTAATCTTTTAATTATTGTCCTTTTGCATGGAACTGCTAATTTTCTTTTCTTTTTTATATAACAAAATTTAATCTCAAAAATTGATCTTGTTTTCCTAATTTCAAGTATTCTCTGTTCATTCTAAGGTTTCTGCTGAATACGACGAGCCTTTGAGGATAGAACTTTTGCAGCTTGCCACTTTACTTCTTAAATATCTCCAAACTGACCTTGTTCATCATAGAAAGGAACTTATTAAATTTGGTTGGAATCATCTCAAACGTGAAGAGAGTGCTAGTAAGCAGTGGGCCTTTGTCAATGTTTGCCACTTTTTGGAGGCCTATCAGGCCCCAGAAAAAATCATACTTCAGGTATCTTCACAAATTAAATAATGGTGGACTTCCATTTTCTGTTGTCTTTACTGGTACTTGTGCTTCTTTCTCCTTTTCTTTCTTCCATTTGGGATAGGTGGGTCTGGACAAGCTCTTAATTCTTTTTTGCTAACCTTATGAAATTGATCCAAAGGTTTCTATGTATTGCTTTTCTGCCAACCAGATTCTTCACTTGATACTGTAATCACGTCTTCTTAATGACGAGAATCTAGCGTCTACTGTGCACTGGAGGCTGTGATAATAATAGAACAACCATAGTGTGGGATTGCTTGCCCTTGCAATTAGGTCCACAAGATTTGAGTAGTCTAGTTCCTTGATATTGTTGTTTTAACCTAATATAGATTGAGTGTGCATGTTCAGTGGTGCAGATTGACACATGCATCATTTCTTTTATTCAATGTGATGAAAGATCCTGAAATAGATTTGAAAATGCAGGTTTTTGTTGCACTACTGAGAACGTGCCAGCCTGAAAATAAACTTCTGGTCAAGCAGGCCCTTGATATATTAATGCCAGCATTACCACGACGGCTACCTCTTGGAGAGTCTCGTATGCCTATTTGGATTAGATATACAAAGAAGATTTTGGTTGAAGAAGGTCATTCTATTGCAAATCTGATTCATATTTTCCAGCTGATTGTGCGACATTCGGATCTCTTCTACAGCTGCAGAGCGCAGTTTGTACCTCAAATGGTCAATTCTCTTAGTCGACTTGGATTGCCATATAATACTACAGCAGAAAACAGACGCCTTGCCATTGAACTTGCTGGGCTGGTGGTTGCTTGGGAAAGACAGAGGCAAAATGAGGTAAAAATCCCAACTGAGAATGATGTGCCCAGTCAGAATAATGATGGATTCAATCCTGGCCCTATTGGTTCCGATCCAAAGCGTGCAGTGGATGGATCTACATTCCCTGAAGATCCAAGTAAAAGAGTTAAGGTTGAACCTGGTCTTCAATCCCTCTGTGTTATGTCACCTGGAGGTGCATCATCAATCCCCAATATAGAGACCCCAGGCCCCGGTGGTCAACCTGATGAAGAATTTAAGCCCAATGCTGCTATGGAAGAGATGATCATAAATTTTCTCATAAGAGTGAGTCTTTCTTTCAAATTTCTCTCTGCCATGAGCAAGTTCTGCCAAATATACATGATCCCTTTTCTTCAAAGTTTATTTTTGCTGGCTACAGACGACAGACCCATATCCTGGCAGTAATGCTCTTAACTTTGATTGGCTTTGCTTTGTTTTTTTTGAACCTAAATAACTGATAGTAAGAAGAATAGATATAGCTGATCTATATTCCTTGTGCAACTACAAAGTTCATGCTTTAAAAACCAATCTTCTTTTCAAAAAAGCCATTTTCAGGCCCTAATATCTGTGGCATTTATTTTATTGAGCTCCCATTACATGCTATCATTTCCCCTTTTTTTTTTTTTTAACATTATGGGCTTAATTTTCACAGTTCAAGACTTCGAGGGCCTAATGGAACAAAGTTACCTAATATAATATCGTATTGTCTCAATTAAAAGTGTCATTAAGGTTCATGGTAGTGATAATATGGAGATTAAATAGAAAACTGAAATGAAGGGGCTCAAGGTAACAAACATATGAAGTTCGATGGCTTAATGTGTGGATTTTTCAGATAATGTGAAGCCTTCTTTATCCCAGTAGAATTTGTGTCCTTTAAGTCTAATCATCTCCCAACCTTCTCCAATTTGCGATTTCTATAAGATGAAATTTGCATGAAGGATTAGACAGGAATTGGCCATGCATTCATAAGCTTAATGCAACATTGTCTCTGGTAAATGTGTATGGTTTCTGGCAAAAACCTTGTCTGGTGTGGGTGTGGAATGTCTAGTGTTGCATATGCCTGCAAATTACGACAACCTTTGGAGAGTCAATGCTTAGTTCAAGTTGCTATAGCTGTATGTGCTCAAATGTTGCTTATATGTCCTGTATGTTACTTTTACTTATGGTAGCTGAATCAATTGGGCACTCAAGCAACCTCTTACTGTGTTGTTGTGTTTAATACTGCTGTGCATGTTCAAATATCTGTGGTTTTGTCGCTGCTGTAATTTTTCCATGCTTATTGTGGTCTACTTGAAAGTCTGTTATTGATGGAGTTATGGAGTTCAATGAATGTAAAGCAGGTTGCCTTGGTTATAGAGCCTAAGGATAAAGAAGCCAGCATTATGTACAAACAGGCTTTAGATTTGCTTTCACAAGCTTTGGAGGTGTGGCCAAATGCCAATGTCAAATTCAATTATTTGGAAAAACTTCTTAGCACTGTCCAGCCATCGCAGTCAAAGGATCCTTCAACAGCGCTTGCGCAGGGCTTGGATGTTATGAACAAGGTTTTGGAGAAGCAGCCCCATTTGTTCATTAGAAATAACATCAGCCAGATATCTCAAGTATGTGTTGCACAATAAGCATCTTACTTTAATTTTCCTTGCGTTACCTGTATAGCAATGATTGTCATTTTACTGATTTTTCATTGTCTGACTCAGATTCTTGAACCATGTTTCAAACATAAGATGTTAGATGCCGGAAAGTCTCTCTGTTCTCTGTTGAAGATGGTCTTTGTTGCTTTTCCACCAGATGCAGCTACTACAACAACAGATGTGAAGTTGTACCAGAAAGTTGATGAACTGATACAGAAGCATGTCAATATTCTCACAGCTCCCCAGGCAGGGGGTGAGGACAACTCTGCTAATTTAATTAGCTTTGTGCTGCTTATCATTAAGACCTTGGCAGAGGTGGAGAAGTACATTGAACCATATGTGTTGGTTCGCATCCTTCAACGCCTAGCACGTGATATGGGATCGTCACCAATTTCTCATTTGAGACAAGTATGCCTTTGTCACCTATATATGTATCTGTGTGCATGCTTGTGTATTTTTGTGCTAATCTCTACTAGCCCATTGCTAATTTCTGGCTTTAATGTCTCCTCATTCTTAGATGCCTATTCTATTCTATCAACATTTTCTTTAAAAAGCCATGCAAATTGATAGATTAATCAAAGGAAATGAAATTTATTGTTTTTGGATAATTTCTCTTCTGATCATTACTATATATGTTAGTTCCTTAACTCCTATTTATTATTTTTATGTAATTATTATTTTTGGTAAAGATCAGTTAAGGCTACTAGCATGTGATATAGCTAAATTGGCAGTGGAAGACTTTTTTGAATTTTTCTTAAAGCAAAAATTTTAATGAGCATTGTTTAATTTTTTTTTTTTCGGTTTTTTTCTTTCTAGTTTTGCTGGCCTATGCTGGTTTCTGCAATAATTGTTCTCAGTTATAAACCAATTGTCTCCCAAATAGTAGATGGTTATAGTTCAAATAATTGGTGCAATATGAAGTTGTGTCAATAGGGACGATATTCATGAAACACATTCTTTGGTTTTGTTGTGGTTTTCTGCATAGTCAAGGCCATACCTCTGCTATTCTGCCATGATTTTTTATATCATCGCTGTCTGAAAGACTCTATCCATCTTGTATTTGCATTGGCCCATCTTATCCCATTTTGTGATAAGCTTTGAACAGATATGTGAAGTCAAATTTCCATTTTAAAGCATACACAACTATGCCTTGTCTATGCTTTTATTGTTAGAGATGATGTCTTCTAACTTAGGATTTTTTTTTGAAACATTCTAACTTATGATTTTGAACCTCTATTGTGGTTATTATTTTTGTCCTTTTGTTTTTAGTTTAAACATGCATTTAAGTTGGAAGTTTTGTATGATAAATATGTTAATTGCCCTATATTCAACACTACCTTTATATACTGATTATAATTTATCGTTTCCATCTTTAGTATTAATATGGAATTCTTGCCTCTATACATTGTTGCTTTACATGTCTAATGTTTTCTCTGCACCAGGGCCAGAGAACAGATCCAGATTTAGCAGTGTCTTATTCTCGTCAAGGTTCTGATCTTGGAGCTGTTATCTCTAATCTGAAATCTGTACTGAAGCTTATCAGTGAAAAAGTTATGGTTGTGCCAGAATGCAAACGATCCGTAACTCAAATTTTGAATTCCTTGCTCTCGGAGAAGGGAACTGATGCTAGTGTACTTCTCTGCATCCTAGATGTGATAAAAGGATGGATTGAGGATGACTTTAGCAAACAGGGATCAGTCACATCAAGTGTGTTTCTCAATCCTAAGGAAATTGTCTCTTTTCTGCAAAAACTTTCACAGGTTGATAAGCAAAACTTCCATTCTGATGCTCTGGAAGAATGGGACAGGAAATATCTTCTTCTCTATGGGATTTGTTCTGATTCAAACAAGTAAGTAATTTTCTTAATTAATACCAAATTTGCATTATATGAAGTTTTGATTATATGATTTGACTACTAGATACCCACTGACATTACGTCAAGAGGTGTTCCAAAAGGTGGAAAGGCAATTCATGCTTGGTTTGCGGGCAAAGGATCCTGAGATTAGGATGAAATTCTTCTCGCTTTATCATGAATCTCTTGCGAAAACATTGTTTACGAGATTGCAGTATATTATCCAAGTCCAGGACTGGGAAGCCTTAAGTGACGTCTTCTGGCTCAAACAAGGTCTTGATCTTCTTCTTGCAATCTTAGTCGTGGATAAATCTATCACTCTTGCTCCAAACTCTGCTAGAGTGTTGCCTCTCTTGGCCTCTGGTTCTGTTCCAGATGGTTCAGTGATGCTGCAGCAGGTTGCTGATGTTCCAGGGGGTCCTGAGGAAGCACCTTTAACATTTGATACCCTTGTCCTTAAGCACACTCAATTTCTGAGCGAGATGAGCAAACTTCAGGTTGTTGCATTTGTCTTTCTTCTCTCTGAACCAAGTGATTAGTTATTACATGCTTTAGGAGCCATTTCTTCATTTGCTTATATTAATTAATGGTTGGTGTATATAAGCAGTATTGATTTTCTCTCTATGGTCTGGTTTACTCTGCCATACTGTAAACTTAAGTACATTGCAAGGTTCTGACATATTGTCTCTGTAATTTATTGCTTGTTTGATGATTCCATACCAGTTGCTAATAGAGCTCACAATTTTGAAGAACTTTTCTGCTTGAGTGAGAGTAGATAAGGATTTCACTTAGCTAAATAGCTTATTTTAGATTTAACTTATTTTAATTTCTTCCAGGTGGCTGATCTTGTTATTCCATTGAGAGAGCTGGCTCACACAGATGCTAATGTTGCATACCATTTGTGGGTGCTAGTATTTCCAATTGTGTGGGTGACCTTGCATAAAGAAGAACAGGTAACGTTGGCAAAACCGATAATCACTCTCCTATCAAAAGATTATCATAAGAAACAGCAAGCCAGCAGACCAAATATTGTTCAAGCACTTCTAGAGGGCCTTCAATTGAGCCACCCTCAACCTCGGATGCCAAGTGAACTTATTAAGTATATAGGAAAGACTTATAATGCATGGCATATTGCACTGGCTTTACTGGAAAGTCATGTGATGATGTTCACGAATGAAACAAAGTGTTCTGAATCGTTGGCTGAGCTTTATCGTTTGCTCAATGAAGAAGATATGAGATGTGGGTTGTGGAAGAAAAGGTCAATTACTGCTGAAACCAGAGCTGGACTTTCACTAGTTCAGCACGGTTATTGGCAGCGTGCTCAAAGCCTCTTTTACCAAGCTATGGTTAAGGCAACTCAAGGAACATATAATAACACAGTTCCTAAGGCTGAGATGTGTCTTTGGGAAGAACAATGGGTACACTGTGCAACTCAACTCAGTCAGTGGGATGCCTTGGTAGACTTTGGTAAAAGTATTGAGAACTATGAAATTCTTCTTGATACTCTTTGGAAACTACCGGATTGGACACATATGAAGGAGCACGTAATACCTAAGGCTCAAGTAGAAGAAACTCCAAAGCTTCGACTAATTCAGGCCTTTTTTGCCCTTCATGATAGAAATACGAATGGTATTGGTGATGCTGAAAACATAGTAGGAAAAGGTGTTGATCTTACCCTAGAACAGTGGTGGCAGTTGCCTGAAATGTCTGTTCATGCTAGGATTCCTCTTTTACAGCAATTCCAGCAGTTAGTTGAAGTTCAAGAGTCTGCTAGAATTCTGGTTGACATTGCCAATGGAAACAAACTTTCTGGCAGTTCTGTTGCTGGTGTGCATGGAAATCTTTATGCAGATCTCAAGGACATTCTTGAAACTTGGAGACTGAGGACACCAAATGAGTGGGATAACATGTCTGTCTGGTATGATTTGCTGCAATGGAGGAATGAAATGTATAATGCTGTCATTGATGCATTCAAGGATTTTGGCAATACAAATGCCCAGCTTCATCACCTTGGATATCGTGACAAAGCATGGAATGTAAATAAGCTTGCTCATATTGCTCGTAAACAAGGGCTTTATGATGTTTGTGTTACAATCCTTGATAAGATGTATGGCCACTCAACCATGGAAGTGCAGGTATCTACTTTATAATTGAACTTGTCTAGTCTGAAAATTAGGTAACCATTTATCCTTGTGCTTCAGCACCACTTGGTAGGTTGTCAAATTAATGATTCAGTTGTTTGCTGTTACTTTATGGGATCATGGCTGCTTCGAAATGTTCCTTGTTGTCTGCTTATATTCGTGGGTCAGCTGCTCATATGCTGCAAACTTTAAATTCAAGTTCTTAGTTGGATGGTTAATTGGTTACACTTGAATTGGTTTTGTGGAAGTTGGAATGCTTTTCGCAGTTTTAAATATCTCTATATTCTTCAAATAATGGCTATGCATCACAAAACAACTACATTTAACGGGTACTTTGACCAATACATAGGTGGGTTAGTGATTGAAAATGATGAAAACATTGGGACTCTGTTTGGTCTGGAGTGCTGTTTTGTACAAAACAGCTAAAATGGATAGATTCAAAGTTCCTTCCGAGAGAGTGAGAGTCATATGACTAGTGGGTGATAATAAATATGCAAAACATTTACAATAATTAGTTTTAAGAGTTATATTTCTTTTGTGTGATTCAAATATATTGAACAACAGTTCCTTTCAGCTTGCGTCTCATTGTCAACTAGGAACAGTTCTCTACTGATGCTCTTTTCTAGTTTCTCTTTTTTAACTTTTGGGACGTTTTCCCCTGGTGGGTCCCTTAGCTGAACTACTATAATGGTGGTTTTGTTGCATGGCTGCAGGAAGCCTTTGTTAAAATAAGAGAACAAGCAAAGGCATATCTGGAGATGAAGGGGGAGCTTACAACTGGTCTCAGTTTGATCAACAGCACTAACCTGGAGTATTTTCCTGTGAAACATAAAGCAGAGATTTTTCGTATTAAGGGGGACTTTTTGTTAAAACTAAGCGATTCTGAAGGTGCTAATCTTGCATATTCGAATTCTATCAGCCTTTTCAAAAATTTGCCCAAGGGATGGATAAGTTGGGGAAACTATTGTGACATGGTATACATTTTTACTGCATTTTACGTTGTCGCTGTTGCCACTGGCTAGGCAAGTGTTAATGATTTTCTATCTGGCTTTTCAGGCTTACAGAGAGACCCATGAGGAAATTTGGCTGGAATACGCTGTTAGCTGCTTTCTTCAAGGTATCAAATTTGGTGTTTCCAATTCCAGAAGTCATCTAGCTCGGGTTCTGTATCTTCTAAGCTTTGATACTCCCAATGAGCCTGTGGGAAGGGCCTTTGATAAATACTTGGATCAGATACCCCACTGGGTTTGGCTTTCTTGGATTCCGCAACTGTTACTTTCATTGCAGAGGACAGAGGCACCTCACTGTAAACTGGTTTTGCTGAAAATTGCCACTGTGTATCCGCAGGTAGATGTCCTAAACTTGGTGTATAAACCAAAATGACATTTGTTTCAATAATTTTTATATTTTCCCATCTGCAATCCTAGGCACTGTATTACTGCCTCCGGACATATTTGCTTGAGCGTCGTGATGTTGCAAACAAATCTGAATTAGGCAGACTGGCATTGGCTCAGCAAAGAATGCAGCAAAATGTCTCTGGTGCTGGATCAGGATCTCTAGGGATGCCTGATGGGAGTGCAAGGGTGCAGAGTCATAGTGGGCCCACATTAAGTACAGACAATCAAGTTCACTCAGCCTCACAATCTGGTGGTGGGATTGGGACTCATGATGGTGGAAGCTCTAACGGTCAGGAATCTGAAAGGTCTGCTGGCACAGCAGTTGAAAGCAATGTGCATGCAGCGAATGATCAACCTTTACGACAAAATTCTTCAATGAATGAAAGTGGGCAGAACGCATTGAGACGTGGTGCTCTGAGTTTTGTTGCTTCAGCTGCCAGTGCTTTTGAAGCTGCAAAAGACATAATGGAGGCTCTTAGGAGCAAGCACACCAATTTAGCTAGTGAGCTTGAGGTGATGAATTATTTGCTAGATTTCATGCTTTGCTGGTGAATTAATTTTTTGTGTTAATCAATCCTCAATTCTTTTTATATGTTATGCCAATTGATGTTCAATTTCGTGTCATTGCAACAGTGATTTTCAATTTTGTGTATTTTTTGTCAATTTGATCAACAAATGGCTTAGACTAACAATCACCATTTGCAGGTCCTACTCACAGAAATTGGCTCACGTTTTGTTACATTGCCTGAGGAGAGACTTCTTGCAGTGGTTAATGCACTGCTTCACCGTTGTTACAAGTATCCAACTGCCACTACAGCAGAGGTTCCCCAGTCTCTCAAGAAGGAACTTTCTGGTGTTTGCAGAGCTTGCTTTTCTGCTGATGCTGTGAACAAGCATGTTGATTTTGTGAGAGAGTACAAGCAAGATTTTGAACATGATCTTGATCCAGACAGTACAGCTACCTTCCCTGCAACCCTTTCTGAACTAACAGAGCGATTGAAACATTGGAAAAATGTTCTTCAGAGCAATGTTGAGGACCGGTTTCCTGCTGTCTTGAAGCTTGAAGAAGAAAGCAGGGTGTTGCGTGACTTCCATGTTGTTGATGTGGAGGTTCCGGGACAGTATTTCAGTGATCAGGTACATCACACCAATGATTTACACCAGACTTTGAGCATTCAGTCTCTGCTTTTCTAATAGTTAATGTACTTTCTGAATGTGGGATTAAATGGAGATGGGAACTGGGGTAATTTGCATTGGTTTAATAAATGCATATACCACCGTACTTGTCAAGGTTTGTCATTTAGCTGCCTGTGCTCAATTTTTTTTTAATCTGACACCTTTACTTAATGTTTTTGGTTTAGGAAAGCACCTATAGTGGCAATTAAAGGTGCATTTGAACGCCTCATGCTAATTTTGATGCTCCACATCAGCTTGGGGTGAGTAAATGTCTCCTTAATTGCCGCTATTGGCGCTTCCCTAAACAAGAACGGCTAATCTAGGTGTCACTTTGAACCTAATACTAAGTAGCAAATCCATGCCAGTCCTGGTGCTTCCATGATTGCTTTTAGTATCTTTCTCCAATGACTTGGCTTTGTGATTGATTAGATTTCAATTTTTGTTATTGTTTAACTATTTTGACTGATTCCAGGAAATTGCACCAGACCATACAGTTAAGTTAGATCGGGTTGGAGCTGATATTCCTATTGTTAGAAGACATGGAAGCAGCTTCCGGCGATTAACTTTGATTGGGTCTGATGGCTCTCAACGGCATTTTATTGTCCAGACATCTTTGACACCTAATGCCAGAAGTGATGAACGTATATTGCAGCTTTTCCGAGTGATGAACCAGATGTTTGATAAGCACAAAGAATCAAGACGTCGCCATATATGCATTCACACACCAATTATTATTCCTGTTTGGTCTCAGGTAAAAAATTCAGCCTTCAACAACTCTTGCTTAAGTTTATTAAAAAAATTAATTGGATCATTAACTTCTTGGTCCCAAGCAAGTGCTGCTTTATTTTATTTATTTGTTTATGTATTTTCTTTTCAATTATTGGCTGACTAGCCTGTGATTATGATGGATGCCAGAGCCTATCTAGATTATTGTTCTGACAAGTGCTGCATGAATAGGTTCGAATGGTTGAAGATGATCTAATGTACAACACTTTTCTTGAGGTGTATGAGAACCACTGCGCAAGGAATGACCGAGAGGCAGATCTCCCAATCACCTACTTCAAGGAACAATTAAACCAAGCTATATCTGGCCAAATATCAGCTGAAACAATTGTAGATCTCCGCCATCAAGCTTATAATGACATAACAAAAAATCTGGTGACAGACGGCATCTTTTCCCAGTACATGTACAAGACACTGCTAAGTGGGAACCATATGTGGGCTTTTAAAAAGCAATTTGCTATCCAGTTGGCCCTCTCAAGTTTCATGTCCTACATGCTTCAAATTGGAGGAAGGTCTCCAAATAAGATATTATTTGCCAAGAACACGGGGGAAAATTTTCCAAACTGATTTTCATCCTGCATATGATGTAAATGGAATGATTGAGTTTAATGAGCCAGTGCCTTTTCGGCTGACGAGGAATATGCAGGCGTTTTTCTCCCATTTTGGAGTTGAAGGGCTTATTGTGTCTGCAATGTGTGCTGCAGCACAGGCTGTAGTTTCGCCTTAAAGTGAGTTTTATTCAGAGTGCGAGTATGCTCATAGTGGTTATTATATGGATATATTGCTGTTGCTAATCTTCTTAAATCTTGTTGATTGCAGCAAAGTCAGCATTTATGCATCAACTGGCCATGTTTTTCGCGATGAGTTGCTGTCTTGGTCTTGGAGAAGACCTCCGGCAATGCCAACGGCTCCTGTTGCTGGTGGGGGTAATATGAATCCTGTTGACTTTAAACACAAGGTCACTTACCAATGTTGACCATGTTATCAACAGGATTAATGGAATTGCTCCCCTGTTTCTATCTGAGGAGGTAACACTATTAGACTCTAAATTTGTGAAAAAGATTACGTGGTACAAATGAGTCCTCAGTGTCGCCAATTCATTGAAGTCTAACCATGTTAACATTGTGTGGTGGATACAGGAGGAGAAGTGCGGTTGATCCGCCACAATCTGTGCAGAGAGGTGTTGCTGAGTTGGTGGAAGCTGCCCTGGCTCATAGGAACTTATGCATGATGGATCCTACATGGCATCCCTGGTTTTGAATTGTATATAGCACGAAGTGTAGAGACAACTCTGATTGGATTGTCGATTGCAGTTCTCCATTGTAAATGTGAGTGTGTACAGTTCTGGTAGTTGACATTTATTTTAAATGAAATTAAGTTAAAAAAAATTATTCACATGAAAAAATAAAAAAAATATATATATATAATAATATTCATAATATTGCGATTGTCCTTTATGAGTTTTTATATTTTGAAAGTATTTGAATAATTATTTTATTGTCAATACTTTTAAAAACATCCTTGTCAATATTTCCAAAAAAATTTCATTTGATTTTATCAATGACTTTTTACTATATTCATAGCAGAAAATATTCTTTCAACGGTTGGAGTCGTTATCGGTAATATCAAAGCTAATAGGACAAATCAAATTTTTTATTTTCGTCTTAATTAACAATGGAGTAAGATTGTTGATTCATTCCAACATCAAAAATTCATCATTGGATTATTAAGTAATATAAGTTTCAAGCTGATTATCAAGTAAAAAAAGTTGTATCGATGAAAAATCATGAACAAGTTAAATAAATTTTTATTTGTCAAAAGAGAAAAATACATTGTTTGGATTTAAACATGTCATATATTGATTTTATTTCAACAATGTTTCACATTTTCTCCAAGCTATTATGAGCATTGTTAGGATCTTATACATGAATATCTAACCACGAAAAGGAAGCCTTGTTGCAAAAGGAATCGAATGCAATCAATCGAAGCAACTAACTAAATTTTATATTCTTTTCTTACTTGATCAAACTTGTCTATTGAAAACAAGTACTATATTTTGATCTTATTTCACGTCCTTGATTTTTGATCTCAATTCTTCTAAACAGATAACAACATTTTTATAAATTGAGATTGAAGAAAAATAGAAGAGAAAAAATTTGCAACCAAATTTTGTCATGTTCCTTTTGAATCTTCAATGACGATTTAAAATATTTTAAATAAATTTAATTTTAATGAAAATATTTAAATATATTATTAGTGGGGTTAATTTTTTAACGGAATCAATTGTTAGGGTCATTTAAAAATTTTACGAAAGAATCCAAGGCTCACAAGTTTTTCGCAATTTTCTCCCTTCAAATTCAAGCCATATATATCAAGTGTTCAATTTATGTCAAGTCTAAAGAACATTTTTGGCACTCTCAACCACGATAATGGGAAAATTAATATGGGGTACCAAATCCAACGCTACCATTTTAAGGTATTAAGCACGAAATCAAAGTTCGACAGAAAACTTAGGTGAGGTTGAATATGGTTCAAGAAGTTGGATCCAATGAACAAACTTAAAAATGAAAAAATTCCACAAATTGTAAAATGGAACAGAACTAAGTTATGAAATGATTGTCAAGAATTAAAATTATTGCTCCCCATAATCACTGGTAAGCAGAACAAAATCAGCCTCTGTTTGACATGGCAAACTCAAAAAAATAGTAAATGCAAAAGCTGTGGTGTCGAGAAAGACAACCCAGTTAAAAATATATAAAAACAATTGTGTTCAACTTCAATCTTCTTCTTCTTCTTCCATTGGAAATCGAAGGTGTTTGCCTTTGGGAGTAGGAAATCCTTTCAACTGCAAAATGCTAGGAGAGACACTCTTCTTTCCTTCTTCTTCTACTACTACTACTACCATCTCATCATCACTGTTATACACAAACTTTTTATGCTTCCCTTCAAACTTAGCAGCAGCCATTGAATTACTCTCACTCATTTTTATCTTCCCAATTCCTTCACACAGTTCATCAATCAATGAGTGCTCTCCTTCTTCATAATATTCTTCTTCTTCAATTTCTTCTTCCTCCTCATCTTCATCATCGATGCTTGCATTAACTTGAATGGACCAGTTAGAGGCACTCTCATCATCTGTTTTGCAGTCATTGCTTGTCACCATAGAACAACATTCTGATGATGAAAAATCACAAACTTCAGATTTCTCAGAAAAATCCAGCAGCAAAGATCTTGTCAAACTCTTCTGAGATTCAATACTCTCTTCTTCTTTCACCCCATCATATGTTTGATTCACCACCTGCATTAAACAAATTTCATTTTTTATAATATTTCAACTTTTTGAATATCAAGATTGTTTTTTTATTCTCGTAAAAGCAGAAACAGAAACATCAGACCTGAAAAATCTTCAATTGTTCTTGAATTACAGGCAGAGAAGTATCCAAAGCAGAGACATTCTTGTTGCTAATGTTATCAACTGCAGACAGATTAGGGATATGTGGCGTATTAGCAGGAGTTGGGGCAAGAAGTCCCATTGGAGAATTAACAAATCCTTGAAGATGAAGAAAGGGACGATTGTCTAATGAGATCTTTGAAACTTCTGCTTCTTCTTCAACCTTCAGCAAAAGTGTTTTCACTTGACATCTAAGCAATGCCTCACCAGAACCAGGTGTACCATTGATCTTGCTTCTATTGCTTTTCTGTTTGGCTATGGCAGACAATGGAGTCTCTAATTTACCCATTGCAAGCCCAACAATTGGGGAATCGTTAGTTATGTCAATTAGGGCAGAACGGTCTTGCTGGAGAGCATTTCCACTTCTTCTTGATTTTGAAATTCCTTTTTCAGAATCTTCAAATTTCCCTGAAATTAAATCACAGAAAAACAAGAATCGCTTAAGAAACGATTTAAAAGAAGAGTAGAATAATATAAAAAAAAAATCTTTGGTTACTAACTTGAGATGGGTATGTTGCTGTTGTTATTATTATTGAGAGAAGAAAGAGTCTGCGATCTTGTGACCCTCTTAGTTGATGAAGGAGTCTCCATTGAAGCGAAATTAAATTGCAGAGAAGAGAGTGAAGAAAGTGAGAGAAAGCGAAAAGAAAAGTAGATTTTTGGGCCAAAGTGGAGAGGGTTTATAAAAGGTTTATCAAACTTAAAACGGTAATATGACCGTTAGAGTTTCCACGCACGCGTAAGTATGCATTCACACGTTTACATCAAAAACTAGCCGTTAGGTTTTTTTTTTTGAATATTAATATTACATTTATACATTGGATTTTCCCCCCATTTGAGGACCTTTATTTCCAAATAACGAGAGAAAAAAAAAAAGCTTTGGAATTTGGTACCAAGTGTAAATTTGGACCTTTACATGTAGAAAAATTATCCTAAAAATAAGTTTTGAAGGAAAAAGTGTAAATTTAAAAGCTCAAGGAGCGTAATTAAAAAAAAAAAGATTCAATGTAATATAAAAATATGAACTGAAAAATATAAAAGCATGAAGACTCAATGTAATAAATAAATAAATAAATGAAAATACGGAAAAAATATTAAATATCATTTTGCCAAACTTATTTAATAAGATGAATCGATATATTACCCATGAGGTAGTGGTCTGATGGTAATATATGTTAGGCTATAAATAAGAGATTTGAAGATCGATTCCTGACAACTTTCATAGAGAGGAATAAGGAATATTAACCTGCAACGACGTTTCAAATTTAGATTTAATCGGTTCAGTAAAATTTGGATGTCGAATGATTAATAAAAAAAAAAGAAAGAAGAATCGATATGTTGATTAAAAAAGTGGGTCCTCCATGTTCATCAGAAAATAAACTTCTTTTAATGTATACCGAATAGATCAACGAATTGGGTTCATGGACTTTAATTTTATGGGCTTGCAGAAACCAATGTTCCGTTGGGACGTTTAAAAAAAATAGAAGAATTTAGAGAAAATTACCCCAAATGCCATGTTTTTTAAGTTTTTTTTTTCAAAAAATACAACCCTTTTTTTTAATCTTATTTCATTATTTTGACTTTTTAAATTTCTATTTTCAAAAATATAACTTTTTTTAACTGAAATAAAAACTTCTAATACTAATTTACCAAATATTAGGGACCCATTTGTTCCTCTTATCATTGCCGTGAAAGGAAAGTTGCAGTTGAATGCAGGAGAAATTGGTTATTTTGTAATTTAACTCATTAGCCGGGAACAAGAAAGAAGCACCGCCTCTGTTCTTCAGAGATTGACGCGGCTGTTGACTTGTGCGAGTATCTTCAGTTCGCCATTTCCACTCTGTTTCTCTTCTCTTCTTTTGTGTTTTTTTTTTTCAAGATAAAATCTTTCTCTGCTTGTTCTGATTTAGGTTTAAGTTGGATCCCTTTTTTTTTTTCCATTTGGGTTCATTCTCATCTGTTGTTTGGTAGCCCATAAACCAAAGGAAAATGCAACCAAATTAGAACACCCTTTATCAATGTCTGCACTTATGACTGCTGCTGCTCATGTGAATGGAAATACGATGTCTTCATTAGTTTCAGGGGCAGAGATACTCGTGATAACTTCACTAATTATCTTTACAAAGAGTTGTATAAAAAAGGAATCGAGACCTTCGAGACCTTCATTGATAATAAACTCATTAGAGGAGAAGAAATCACGCCGGAGCTACTAAAAGCAATTGAAGAATCGATGGTTGCTGTGATTGTTTTTACATTGAATTACGCGGACTCCCTTTTTTGTTTAGAGGAGCTTGTGCATATCATGGAGTGCAAGAAAGCTCATGGGCAGTCTGTTTTGCCAGTTTTCTATAGATTAGATCCTTCTGATGTGGAGGAGCAAACTAGAGATTTTGGGAGAGGATTTGATAGAGCTAAGGAGCAAGCTATGGGAGATATGCGCTTGGTTAAGAAGTGGAAAGCTGCTTTGAAGGACGAAGCAAATTTGGCAGGATTTGACTCTGCTGTTTTAACTTAAATTTAGGCCTTCCAATTGTATTTTAGTTTGGTAGTTTTTGTTAGAATATTTCTAAAGCTCGTGTTCATGCGTGCGTTTTCCTTCTTGCCTATCTATTTCCCTCCGTTCCACCAAAGAGGGAAGAATATTTAATTTTTAATTTACTCTTTTAGTGTGAATTTACTTGATTTAGCTAAATTTTGTTCTATGTTATCTGTAATTGTTTTTAGCCTTTTAGGTCTCATAACATGATGGAAGACAGTGGAACATTAGATGCTATACCTTATAGAGGAAAATTAGCCCAATTGCCAGCTTTTTTTCTTTTTTTTTTTTTCAAAAAATACAACCCTCTCTCCTTATTTTTCATTCAGATTATGGCTGAGACTATTGCCAAGCATCTCACTCACAAAAAATCCACTGCTTCAAATGTAATTTCTTATGCTTTTGTGTGTTTCTTATACAAAAATAAACCAATATATGCCCACATTACTTGATGTTACTAAGATAATACTATTGCCAAGCTGCATAATTTATACCCCTTATGTTAGTTCAAAGAATTAAAGTCCCAACGAAGTCATAAGCTTTCATTCAATACAAATAAAGTTAAATCATGAAGGAGAAAAAACAAATGCTAAAAAGTTCAATTCTATTTTTATTGTTTCTAATCACATAAGTTAGAATCAAACCATGAATCCAAGCTTAGAGCTCCTCAGTTAACCCTACAGAATGTCAAAACAAAAGCAGCACAATGCATACCGTGTACATTAAGTACACACTGTGTATACACCGAAGTACACATTATGTATACCAAAAGTATATAGAAATATACAAAAAAATATTGTTAAATATTATATTAATTTTATATTATCATTACATATTATAATATACATTGTGTACATCAAGCTGTATCGAAAAAGACTATGTCAATAAGGATGTTACATAGTACAAACACAATATACACCTAATACACATATTATATAGACCTAGTAAATGCACATCATATATCAAGTACACACATTGCATACATATTCATTGTTCTATTTGTACTGAATTCTAATTCTTGATTTCAGTGATACATAATCTACCCTTGTACAGTTCTAATTAAAAAAATTAAATAACTTGATCATAATAACAATAATAACTACAAAAAAAATATTAGTTTGCAACTTTTTGGCTAAAGTAAGTTCCACACGGTGTATACACCAAGTGCACACGGTGTATACACCAAGTACACACAGTGTATACAGCCAGTATACACAGTGTATACAACCAATACACATGGTGTATAAATCATGTATACACTGTGTATACATTGAGTACGCACTATGTATGCAACATGTACACACAATATATATAACATGTACACATGATAGTATACAGCTAGTAACATACTGTGTATACAATTTGTATATATTGTGTATACAATTAGTACACACGATGTATACATCATGTACACATTGTGTATACATCAAGTATACACTGTGTATACAACATGTATATGCAGTGTATACAGCATATACACATGTTGCTATACAACTAGTACACACTTGTATATAACATGTACATACTGTGTATACAACTAGTACACACAATATATATATCATGTACACACTGTGTATACAATACTAGTGTACATTGTGTATACAACATGTACACACTGTGTATACAACTAGTACACACTGTGTATATATGATGTACACATGGTGTATACAGTAGGTACACCGTATACAATAAATTTATATATTTTACAAGTATAATAAATATACAAGAAACATTTTTAAGCATTATATTAATATTATATTATCATCACACCAAGTACATACACTGTGTAATACCAAGTACACACCGTGTATACACCAAGTATACAATATACAACAAATATATATGTTTTACAATTATAATAAATATACAATAAACATTGTTAAGCACTATATTAATATTATATTATCATTAGATCAAGTACACACACTGTGTACATTAAGTACACACTATGTATACACAAGTACACACTGGTGTATACAGCTAAGTAAATACAATGTATACGATAAGTGCACAGTATACAACAAATTTATATGTTTTTACAATTATATTAAATATACAAGAAATATTTATTAAGTATTATATTATCATTATACCAAGTACACATATTATGTATACCAAGTACACACGATGTATATACCAAATACACATGTGTAGATTAGTATGGCTATGGTATCTCGTGATGTACTCCATTGTAATGATTTTGCAACAACTTGAGCTGCAGATGATCAATTCAGCTCTAGAAATTGTGCAATGTTTTCGATAAAATTAATTCCATCAATTGGTTGTAAAGGCTTTTGGGACTAGAGGCTGGATCTAGTGTAAGAAGTTATATTCTTTCATCTCGAATATTGTCAACTCAAAAACAATAAATATACAATGAACTCTTGTAATCAACTGCAAAATGAACTATATCATTTGATGCGAGATATAAAAAATACTAATTAAAAATTACTATTTCTTTTAATTCAAGAGATCTCAAATTAAAATTCTTTATAATGTAAGAAAATTTAATCCCATATATAATAGTTGATTTTAGGATTGTAAAAATAATCAAGTCGAATTCAATTCGATTTTGCAGTCCTAAGTTATTTCATTATTTAGGTGCAAATATATAACTTTCAGAATTTTCATACATCGTATAATTATCTAAGGTTATATCATTTTCTTCGCATAGGTTACTCGTCAAATGTCATTGCCATTAATATTATTAATAAGCATATTGTGGAAGTACTCTATATTCCTCTATCATATATATATATATATATATATATATATATATATATATATATATATATATATAGCAACAACTCTTCAACATTTTATTTTCTTTTTTTTTAAATAAAAACTATTTATAAAGTACGGTAATTTTCTTTTTCTTAATGTGACCAAATCTTTTTCTAAAGGTATATGATGCAACACATCTTTCTTTTTAGATTAACAATTTACAAAGACAAAATGTAGGTGAACATATAAAGTCATTTGAAGGGCTCAACAGGTGCAGATTCCTCTAGAAGAGCTACAGCCTCGAAGCATTCAGATGCCTCGAGTACTGATGCAGTTGGATTAGCCTTGTAGAGCAGTCTTAGATTGTACTATGTAGAATAGTTCATTTCATCTTAATATTTCCGCAACATCAAATGATACATAGTACTTTATCTCCTGTAACAATTGCACAATGAACTATCTTGTATTCAATGGATGCCTTTCAAAAACAAAAAGGTTAAGCCATTTGGTCAGAATTTCTCACCAAAACAACAATAAATAATTAACTCAGAAAATGACATTTTATAATCAAAATCAATAAAAGAGCAGTACTTTTACCTGCCATATCCGATAAAGAACCACCTCTCTCTTGGATGTTCCCTCTTGGCTCTCATAAAACCCAGAATCAACCAAAACCTTCGATATCACATAGGCGAAACAATGATCAGAATTTCAAAAACAAAAACCTTTAAAACACAAATAATAATCCAAAGAGAAGCTAAAGAAATAAATAAATACATTCTCTAATTCGAGGCTCTTCTGAATATCAACTTCCCTGGGCCCCGCCATCGATATAGGCTTTGTTACGCCGAACTGTTTAGGCAGTGGCGGTGCACCCAACTCCTCCGAACCCATCTTATCAACACCGATTGAAAACTACAGATTTTAAGGCAACTTAATGATACACAAACCCTAAAATCGGAAAAAAAATCCCAAACCCAAAAAATCAAAACACATAATAAGGAAAAGTAGAAATCGGTAATTGCATGTCATAAAAATATGATAGATGAATAGAAATCGGTAATCACAGAGGAAGAGTAGATGGTCGGTCTCGAAATCAATGGCTGAAAGTTGCATAGAGGAAAGTGACAGTCATTGAGAGGGAGGAAGGTGAAAAATTAGAAAAGTAAAAAAAAGTTATATTTTTTGAAAATATAAATTGTATCATTGATATGAAAAATTTAAAATATTTTATTAATGAAAAAAATTTGAGCGGTGTTGTTTTTCTGTTATTTTTATTTTTTTTGTGTATATTTTTATAAAAACCCCAAGAATTTACACCAAATATCGTTAAAAATGCACTCGTTAATTTTAAAGGTTCAAGAATGCTTTTTTTTTTTTTTTAATTTCAAGTTTTTAAAATACTTCTTTTATATCCACCAAATCAAGTCTGACATCTTCCAAGCTGGTTAGATTTTTAATTAAGATTCCAAAATCAGGATTGTTGAGCAGTAAGTGTTTGTTATTGGACAAATCAAGGCAAGAGGAGTTTGAAAGTTTGAGAAATATTTGAAGGGATTTGACTGGAAAAAGAGAGTTGGGTTGATTTCGATGAGGTATTAAGCATTTTGCATTTGTTTCTTTATGATTATTTTAATAATTCAATAATTACATAGAAACATGCATTCTTTGTTCCTTAATCTATTGTTTTTTCGCGGTGTAATTTATATATACAGTATCCTGCAGCTATGGTTATTGTTCACACTAGTTACTTAGTGAGATGGCTGTCTTGTCCTCTATGTTTAAAAACACATTTAAAAGGAAGTTAGAGATAAACTAAATTTTTATTAATTAAAAGGATAAAAAGCCAGTGGACACAGCTTGCTAAAATTGGCTAATTTTTAAATCCTATTCTATTTTTTGGTATACTGACTGCTATACTTGGTATAATATCCGGTATGCCTGGTAGAATGAAAATTATATTTTGGAATTTGGTACATGTATACCAGGTAAACTGTGTGGTATACCAAATTTCAGAGTAAAAATCATGTTCTGAAATTTGATATACTGTCCAGGTATACCAGCTAGTATACCAAAAAACATTATGAAAATTCTATTATGTTATGAAATTTTTGCACCATTCTCTAGGTGGGAGATCTTTTTGTTTGTCTAAACTTGGATTGATTTGTCATCAATGCTTTCAAATCAGCGACACTCCGGAAGAACGCATATGTTACAGAACTGGTATATAGAACCTATCACTGCACTTGTAAAATGAGTACCAAGCATGATCTCCATATTAATATAGGTTAAATACATTCATAGCCATAATATTTGCCCAAAAAGCAACTCTAAATGTAGCTTACAATTGATGATCGATATCAATAAACAAGCATTACATAAATTGCCAAGAGTGGAGACATCAATAAACTTTCTAACAGTTGTAGAACATAGAAGATTCCATTCCATGTACACTCGACTCTTAATTGTAGAGACGATTATTAAAAGCTATAGCAAGATCCTAATGCAAATCAAGTGCTTAGTTCGCAATAGGACAAGGCAAAATCTCTAATACACAATAAAGAATAGCTTTGCCATCATAGACCTTATGAAGGTTACTATACACCTCATGTGTACAAGTGAACTAAAATAAATGGACCGAAGGCATGCAAATTAAAGAAACTGAAAAAGAAGATAATTAGAAAAAGCATTTAACACTTCTCTAGACCTTTTTATTTGCAACACCTTGATTCTGTAAGATTCTTTGTTCTACCATTAAAATGCTTTTCCATCAAGTATAATCTAAGTTACACTCCAATTCTACAATCTAGTCAGGCTTTATTGTCCCGAGTTAGTATCAGTACCTAGCAGAGGAAAAGGCATACAATAATCAAAGATTCAAAGTTTTTAACAAGCAACTTGAAATTTTGAAAGAAATCCTCATTGATGTAAAATTAAAAAATAATAATGAACTAAGAAGCATCAAGGCACTTTTTATGACCATTAAATGTAAAACCTCAAGAAAGTGAAATAAAAAAAAACTCGATGACATTTCATGTTTGCTACCAAAAATCAAATATATATTAAAGCCAAGATGGATCTAAGCTGCAACTGATGGCTTAGAAGCTGCACAGAGCCTGGACCTTTTCTTGGCTAAGCTCTCACTTCTCCGATCTCTCTGCTCCTTCAACCTTGTTGCGAGGAGCTTCGGTACTCAGCAGCAACAGCCTTTGCCTTGGCAATTCTTTTCTTTTTATTAGCAATTCTTGCTCGCTTCCTCTACAAAGTGAGTGGATTAAATCAATGTGGTGAAGTTGCAGTACCATTCTTGGGATTTTGAAGAGAATTACATGTGAAATTGAGAAAGAGGAGGGGAACTGAATTGGATTAGGAATTATGGGAATTTAAGTAAGGTATTTTCAAAAGAGTTATTTTTAAAAATGGATTTTTTTTTTAAAAAAAAAATGCAATTTTAAAAGGAGAAAGAAGGAGAAGGTAATTCTAAAAACACATCTATTTTTTTGGGCATTTTTGTGAAAATCCCTAAAAAATATTTTTGAATTGAGAATGCAGATTACTCCTTATATATAAAAGTGCTCATTACTTTAGTAAATATGGATGGTTAGATAAAAATAATATATATATATTTTTATCTTTGCCCTTGTCATAATTGTTACATAATTGTTCCTGATTTTTTAGCTTTATATAAAACTTTTGTAAAATTAATATTAATTTGCTCTTTTTTTATTAATATTGTTAGATAACAATACTGATATGGACATTAACATGATTCAAACATAATTAAAGTGTCAATTCACACTCCTCTCCGCTGTAGAGGTTCTCTCCCTAAGGTTTCTTCGATCCCCTAGGGTTTTACGTCCTTAGCCTTGCTAAGGTTTTTCTTTTATTATTTTTCTTCGTTGTTTTCATGTCACCTGGTTGCTAAAATGGAAAAAAAAAAAGATATTGATGCATTACTATCCTCTCTGCATCTAACAAAGCACGAGAATCAAATAGGAAAAGTAAAGCTAGATGAACGAACCAACAAGAAACAAAAATTACAGATTTCGTTATGTGTCATTGGGAAACTACTGAATATGAAAGGAAAAAATGTAAATGCTTTTCAAACCACAATGCTTAATAGCTGGAGACTTTAAAAGGGATTCAGCTTACGTGACCTAGGAAATCAAGCTTTCATTTTTCAGTTTTTTCTTGAATCGGACAAACAGAAGGTTATGGAACAGGGCCCTTGGTGTTTTGATAACCAACTCCTATTGCTACGTGAGATGAAAGAGAGTGATATGGGCAATGTTCCTACTTTTGTGGAAACTACTATTTGGGTAAAAGCTTATAAGATTCAATTTCTATGGCATTCAAAAGATACTACTATCATCATGGCTAATATGATAGGAAGCTTTATGGATTTTGATGAAGGAAAAAATTGGGGTTGGGCACCATACATTAGATTCAAGGTCACCAACTCTGTGGCAAATAAATTGAGGAAGGGGGTTTTATTAGAGTTGGGAGAGAAAGTGATTTGGGTAAAGTTCAAGTATGAAAGACTACCGGTGTTCTGTTATAGTTGTGGCTACATCGGACACAGGGTTCAGGAGTGCAAAGATGAAGCAAAGGCTTTAGAGTATGGAGAGTGGCTAAGAAAAGTTACTTGCACAACTCAATGCGATGAGTCCCAAGGGTACAGATCCTGGTAAGCACGATGATAGTTCAAAAAAACCAAAAAGTGCCAGATCTCTCCAGGAGGTGCTAGCTGAATTAAATACAAAAATTGATGGGGTATCGGCATCACCTGAATCAAATGAAGATATTGTAGTGCACCCTTCTACAGAAATTCACACTGTGTGCTTGTCGCAGCAAACCGCACCTGTTAATGACAATGGCAAGGATCCAGCCAATATACTTTATACAAGTAAGCCTCTGATAGAATTTATGAATTCTTCAATAGCTGTAGCTACTGTTAATTTAGAGGAAACGAATAACAATGGACTGCAATCTAATCATCATGATTGTCACACCCTTCACGGAATAGTCCTTTTCAAAGCGAAACTTAGCCGCAAACGGTAAGGTTTTTTTTGACCAGTTCGATACACTTAAAATACCTTTATATTAATTTTCGAATCATTCGACAATTTTGTAAATAATTAAAATATATACAAATTAACATCATGCCAAAAACTTACATTAAACACTCATCCACCAATAATCATATATACAATCAAACCACAGTTCAATCTTTTACCTTAATTAACTAAGTATATACATGCCAAAATACAACTCAGTCTAATACAAAATCTTCTCTTCCGATCTGGCTCCACCGTACTATGCTTCTGCAACACTTCATAACCTGTACGCAGTAAACACTACGTGCTAAGCACTAGATATGCCCAGTGGTGACTACTAATCCAAGAATTTTTCAAAGTAAAGCATAATTACATAGATTATGCTATTCTAATACTTATTTCATTAAACATTTTCTTTTACTTCAGTTAACATTAGTTTTATTATTAACTCATATTTTTGGTAATCATTGTTCTTTGATTTTCAATTTTACAACTTTACTTTACACTATCTTTTAAGGCGATTCGATATCAGATTTACTTTTACCTTTACGTTATTCTTTACTATAACTTTTACTTTTACTTTTACTTTCGTCTTATCTTTTTAGCCACAGCGATATAATTATCATTTCATTTAGCAATATATATTGGTACTCGTGTCTTTAATGGTATCAATCTAGACTATTTTATTTCTCAATTTATTGTTCAATTGTTCAAAATGTATTACAATTACACTTCTCGTTATTTATTCTTTTGTTTTACTTTAATTTTTAACTAATAAATACATTACTATTTAAAGGCTTTTAAGCTTTATTATAAAGTGATAGAGCTATTTTGGAGTATTTTACAGTCAAAACTTTCTTTCCTTCTTTTATACATTTACCTATATTCAATTATTTGTTTAGGACTTATATCTTTTACTTTTTCTTCATTAAATAATTCTATGCCTTTTATCGTTTTAATTTTCATTCAACTTTTCTTTCAGAAATACATTACATAAGCATCAAACTTCACTTAATGTCATTGCTATCGCTTTTTAACTTTAAATAGAAAATTAATATTATTTTCCAAATTTGTCACTTTTTATAATAATAATTGGTACATGAAATATCAATTAATTAAATTTATCTTTTTCATGTAAAATAAAATACATTTTAAATTCTTTTTCATTATAAAAGCTTAACTTAATCTTCATTTATTATTTTATTCTTATAAAACGTTTTTTTTCCTTGTTAATCACACTTTTCGAGTAACTTTACGGATTTATTTTAACTTTGCTTTTTCTTCAAAACGAATCATTCTTCGTTATAACTTTTTATATTTAATTCATTCAAACAGTACTGATTTATTCATGTCGATGTGCCCCTAGTGCAATATAACAGGATTCTCAAAAAGGATATACGGGACATGGACCCAAAGGTCCCACTGAACAGATAGAGAAACGATCTTGGAAGATCAAGTCTCACAGATCAGAAAACAGATGCACTTTCACTTTCACTTTACACTGAAGCTATGGAGATCAAAGATCCTACCTATAGCAAAGCAAGTCGCCATGACTTGCACCGCGATACAGAAGTGACACTATGGCTAGCCAATTATATCCTAAATAAGAATAACATCACATGCTTATAGCTAAGGGCAAAATAATTAATTATATTTGTAATAATCTTTAAACATTTAAAATCTTTATTTTTCATTCTTTTATTTATTGCTACACTTTATTTCTGATCGAACACGCTCTTTTAGTGCTTTTGATTAGTCAATAACTTTTTGTCCTTTCATTTATTTTATCTTTTTAGGTCACTTTTGTGAATTATTCTTCAATAATTCACTCAGACACTTGGGATTTTCAGTCTTTTATACAAATTATGAATTATGGCATTATAATTCACAATTCTCTTTTATTCTTTTTGTATAATTCTTTGTGAATTATTCTCCAATAGCTCAATGCTTGACTTTTTACGATTTTTCCTTTTCTTTTTCTGTCCAAACTTTTCAATAATTCGATATGCCAACTTTTATTTTGTCGGTAAATTATTTTATAATTATTCACTCTTTTAATACTTTTTATTGATTAATTTATTCTAATAAATTAGTCACACATTATTTTACAACTTTTTACGCAATTATGAATTCTATTAGTATAATTCATTATTTTATGCTTTAAAAATGCATAATTTGACTTTTTCATTTCTTTTTATACCGAAGCAATTTACTTCGTGTTCGTCTATATTTACGTACTTATTTATTGAATTATTTCTTAATAAGTCAATATTTTAGTTAAACATAATCAATAATTTATTTCAAAAATATTCTAACAAAGCATATAAATTTCATAAAAATTCGTGTATACATTATTTTATAATTTTCATAATTTTCAATTATTTTATAAATTATTTACCAATAATTCATTATTCTTAAAATTCATGTAGACATGCAAAATCTGAAAATTTTTGGAGTTTGTTTACTATTTTTAATTATTTATGCAAAATCAAGTCTCCTTCCCTACCAGGGAAATTGACTAGCTACCTTTTTCGTATTTTTGACTTTTGGAGGCCCATTTGACCTCAATTTTTCTTCAAATTTCAACCCCAGACTCATCATGACCAATACTTTCCAATGGTTAAATAAAATATTTTTGACTTTTGGGTGTCCTTTCGGGCTCCCAAAATACTATGCACCGTCGAAAAGTACTGTTAACAACTGATCTGGTGTTGAGGCCATTACAAAACTTATGCAATTGAACAAAAAATTGGACAAATAAAACTAGAATTAAACAAAGCAAGTAATATAATTTGGCAAAAATCAATAATCAAAAACACTTTCGCTAAAAGATTATCCACCTCAACTTCTAATGCCTATAACTTAGTTAAAGATAACACAAATGATTATGAAAAACTGGTACTAAATTCAGATAATTTATTCATAACATCTTTCTAAGTATCAAACCCTCTTATTAGAAACAATTCAATACTTAGTATAAAATCTAGTTTATGAACTCTTAAATATCCATTATACCCTTTTCTCAAGAGAACTTACTTCAATCTATTCTCACTTCAACTTTTCTTAACCTTAAATCATTTAAAATTAACACATAATTATCTCATGTTCCTGAACACAATCATGCTTCAAATTAGGTGAATTTAAACTAAAAACATGCATGTCTTAGGTTAATATTGTATTTGATCATCAACCATTATCTCAATACATCAATAATCAAATTAAACAAAACTTAAGATAAGGAATTGCTTAGGAAGTAAGAAATAATCAACTTGTATTCAACTGAAGATCAAACTTAAGTCATTATATATAGAAATATGAGGGTTCAAGTTTCCTCAACAAAAGCAAAAGAAAACTACTTACTCATTATCTTTAAGCATAAAGAAAAATAGAAATAAAGATACAAACACATCTGGTTAAGAATGCTCCTCTTGAAGTTTTCTTAAAACTTGCAATTGTGGCCATTAAAACCTTCTGTATTTGCCTCCTAAACTTAGGTTAAAATAAATGTAAAACTAACTTCTTAAACTAATATAAAACTCCTCTTTAAAATACATAATTTTTTCTCCTTTTATACCTGATGTTTAGGTCTCCCTATAAATCTTGTAAAAGATTAAATTTTGGTGGCTTTAAACTTATTATTTTTGTAAAACAATAGTTTTCAATCATCAGTCAAATTCCCTAGCTCAATAGAGTGAAAAATATCACTCCACTGAGTGGTATTCCTCTGCATTGTGTCCCTTTAACTGCTCGATAAAGTAAGGAACCCACTCTACCGAGTGGTTTTCTTCTGCTTCTCCTTTCCTTGATGCCTACTTGGCAGAGTGGGAAACTACTCCACCGAGTGGCTAGGCTCTGGACTATACAATGAAAGTTGCTTTTTAAAATCCTTCAATTGTTGAAATTACACAATTTCCCTTGTAATTCCTCTTTTTCTTCAATTACACACCTAAAAGTATAAAATTAAATAATTAAGCTCCTAAAATACTAACTTAAGAAATTAAACATTAAATTAACCAATTTACCACTAAATTAAAATAAGAAATGCATTAAAAATACACTAATAATATAGTATAATTCATAATTATCATTGGGATGATATGATGCCATTTAGGTTAATTAGATCCATAATTGTCTATTTAATAGGAAAATTAGTAGTAGGTTAAGATGATTAGATACCCAACATGTGTTTAATTCATCTTAATGAAGAATATAACATAGTTTAAATGAAATCAAGCATCTTATTTTATTGGTTTGAATCAGATCCTTTTAAATCTTAATGCAATTATAGGATTAAATTGCATGTAATGTCTCCTACAATTATTCAATAATTAGGGCTAATTAACAAGTATCTCTAGGCTAGTTTATAAAGTGAGGAATTATTGGTTGATAGAAGTGTTTTCAACAACTAAAATTAGTTTACTGAAAAATACTTTGAATTTGTCTTTAAATCTATGTGTAGACACCGTGACCTAAGGAAACCTAGATCAAGGTTACCTGATGATGAGGAAATAGAATATAGCTGACAATAAGGTCCGAATCTCGAAGCTTAGATCGTAATTCTTTCACCTTTTCCAAAAGATCTTCATTACTTTTAAAATATTTTTGAATATTTTCAAGTGTTTTAGAAAATTAGGCATAAAATTTGGTTCTGGATAGTCAGTGCTGATAGATGGTCATTTGCCATATAAGGCATACCTGTCTATGGGTCCCTCTCTCCTGGATGGTCTTAAATGGGACTTTTTGGTAAAATCAGGGTTTAGTGATAAGGGATGCCCATCCCTCATTAAGGGGCACCCATTCCTCACTCAAAAACCCAAATTTCTCACAATTTTCCTATAATTTTTTGAGTTTAAAGTAAGAGAGTGATCTCAAAAAGATAAGTTTAGGATTTAGGGGATTTAATCTAGAATTTTGAAGGGTTTTTAGAGTTTGATTCCAATAAAAACTCTCCTTAGATATTTAAACTTGAAATTAGGGTTTTGAAAGGGAAGGGGGGAATCATTCTTAAAAGACCGAAGAAGAAGGGTTTCTTTCTTTCTCTAAAAAAAATTATGCTTTACAATTTTAGCTAAACACACACCATAAAAAATAATCTTCATGACTATTTTTGAGATAAAAAATCATTAATCGAAGTGCGAGACTAGACTATAATTGCCATAGAGTCAGAATATCTCCTGAGGCCATCATAAACTCATCTAAGTGGTCCAGAGGGTTGAACGGTTGTTTGGTTCAAAGATCTATATCCAGACTACTAAAACTAGGTCTAGGTTCAGAGTTGGGTTCAAAGATCAATTTCAAATAATGCAAAAATGGAAAATAAAGGGTTGAATGAAATTATAATAGGAAATGAGATAGGGAGAGCAGCTGATGATACCACTATTAGATTTCCATTCTTGAGAGAAATGGCAAATGTCACTCTAATTAGGACTTCAGTAGTGGGGGATGACTTAGATGGAATACTAGATAGGCATTTGCAAGATTTTAAGGAAAGAATGTTAGCCATGGTTGGTGGGAAGGTGGCTTTCATAACACCTAATGTTAGGACTTAGCCTGTGGCACCCACCTGTGAGGCAGTAAAGCTAACTCGTGTTGAGGACACTACCATAACTAGTGCTACAATGCTTTCATACCCACCTAGAAAGTATAGAAGGTATGACCCTGAGGATGATTTTATAAAAGAGGATGAAATATGCCCTTTTAGCTGTGAACAAGAGAGCAAGAGGTCTTAGTGTTAAGGATCCAACCTTTAAGAAGATGGAGAAAAGGATTGATGCCATGTCTAGGCTATTATCCACTGGTAAGGGGATGAATACTAAAGATAGAGATCTGAATGGTGATGAGCCACTGCCCTAAAGGTTTAAGATGCCTGATTTACCATAGTTTGATGGCACTTCAGACCCTTTAGCTCACATCAAATAGTACACACTGATCATGAAAGGGATCACTCTATCCAAGAAATAGAAGGTAAAGTATTTTTGCTTTAGTTTGAATAGGCTTGCAATAGACTGGTATCATATGTTAGATAGGTGAACTAAGGAGGATTAGGATCTGTTGACCAAAGAATTCCTTAGGCAGTATGATTGTAATATAAGGATGGAAGTTACTTTGAAAGATCTCAAGTTACTCAGCAGAAGCATAATGAATCCTTCCATGAATACCTCACCAAGTGTAGGAATAGGGTTATGGAGATAAAGAGGAACCCTAACATAGCTGACCAAATCAGGTTATTTATTCAAAATGCGAGTCCACATCTCAAAGTTGGATTGAAGATGAAGGATCTGAAGGACTGGAAATCCTTGAAGGATATAACTATTGAAGTCAAAGAAGAATATCTAACCAAAATGGTGAATAGTGTAAATATAAGAAAGAATTTCAGTAGCAATAAGACTACTAGGAATAGTAGTGGGTAGCATATAATTGGAAAGATCACAGAAGTGTTTGCTATAGAGATTGGCCAAAGATATTATTTTGACTTAGAAAAGTTGTTATCTTGGGTTTTAAATATGTTAGTTAATGAAAGGAAGCTCCAGCCTCTGACTCTAAAGAGTTAAAGGATACCCTATCACATGGAAGACCAGTACTATTCATACCATTAGCACATTGGACATTAAACTAATTATTATCACAGTTTGAGAAATAAAATCCAAGATTTGATAGATAACAAACATATTTTGGATCCAGAGAAATGGGATAAAAAGAATAAGAGAGGTTATAATGTCATGCCTCTACCAGTGTACATGATTGGGTCAAGCCTCCCTAAGTGGTATGTGATGTAAGATTTGTATAGGAAATTGTACCTTGCCATTACTCGCTCCACCTTGAAAGTAATAGAGATAGATGAGGAAAATCAATCAGTTTCCATGATTGATTGTTGGGATACTCCCACGGAGAGTGAGGATGAGGGGACTGTGGTACTTATTGACATATGGAGTTTTGATAGTGAATGTGAGGCAGATGACAAAAAGAAATAGGGAAAAAAGGTAAAGGCAATTATAAAAAGTGTATGAGTGGCCCCTGAGGTCGAAAGGTAACCGGTTCCCATCGTAGCACCAACAGATAAAAAAGTTGATGATGATAAGATCATTAAGTAGCTGAAGAAGACATAATCTTAGATAGGTATTTAGGATTTATTAAGGCAGTCTCCTTCATATAGATAGAAGTTGGTAGAACTTTTGAGCGAATCTACTATTGCTATCACTATCTCACCTTCTGAACTGTTGAACTTGGTTAGAGGAGGGGTTGGGGAGAATGTAGTGTTCTCTGATGTTAAATTGCCTGTAGAAGGAAGGAATCATAATTGACTCTATACATCAAGGCTAAGGTTAATGGAAAACATATGCTTGTGTGATGGTAGATGATGGGTCTTCCATTAATGTATGTCTCTTGGTGGCAATTTTAGCTTTTGGATTAAATGAGCACATGCTGAGCAAGTTTAATCTTACTAGTTCTACCTATGATAATTTTAAGAGGCAGGCAGCTGGAACTTTCAAGGTGATAGTGAAGACATGACCAATTGAGACTGAAGTTGAGTTTATAGTGCTGCCTATTCCAACCAATTTCTTTATGCTATTAGGAAGGCCTTGGTTTTATAGTCTAGAAGGAGTGCCATCCATATTGTATCAGATGATTATGATTTCCCATGAAGGTTAGGTGGTCACTATCAAGGCTCGAGGAAGAATCAGGTATCCATACTTGAGATAGCAAAGCAACCATTTAACAGGTTTTATATAGCAATCATTAGTGATGAAAAAGGCAAGAATAGCTTCCCTGATAGCCCCCAAATGGTTAATATGATAAAGAAGATGAACTTTTTACCAGGCGCTAGTCTTAGCAAGAATTCTCAGGAACCTCAGACTGCTATAGCCACCAAGGGATAAAAAGATAAGAAGGGACTAGGCTACTTAAGTCCTAACAAGAAGAGGCAACAAAGGGAAATCTTTATATTTCCCAGATTTTTGTGCCAACTTTGAATTCTTGCTTGTATTACGAAGAAAATGAGCCTCAAATGGTAGGAAGTGATCTAGTGCTAGGGTTTGAATTATTTAATGATTTTTTTGATTGGGAAAAAGGAATTATCAAGCCCGTTGAGAGTTTTTGGGATGAAGAGATATTGTTATGCCACTTAGCCTGGGATAAAGAAACACCAAAAGAGGTCCTGATAGAGAAGTTACTCGCTATCTAGTTAAAAGAAAAAAAGAAAATGAAAGTTAAAGAAACAATCAAAGATGGTCCATAGATGGGAGAGACGTCCGACATCGACAAGATTGAAGAAGACACTTTTAATGATGTTGTTTATGTTCCTAAAATTTTTGATGAGAACAATGTTTGCTCTTTTGATTATATTAATGCACTACTAAAAAATGCAAAATAGCAACGAAAAAAGTCATCGCTAACTGATGTTTTTTCATCGCTAAATCAGTTTAGCGACAACTTAGCGACGACCTTCATTTTAAAATAAAAGTCGTAGCAGAATTTAGCTACAACAAGAAGTCATCGCCAAATTTTAACGAGAACTAAGCATTGTCGCTAAATATTTATCGCTATATTGCTACGACAATGTTCTAGCAAATTTTACGACGACAATATATTCGTCGCCAAATTGCTACGATAATGTTCAAGCTAAATTTTGTGATGACAATATATTTGTCGCCAAATTGCTACTATATTGTTCACACAAAATTTTGCGATGACAGTATTTTAGTAGCAATATTGCTACGACATTGTTCACGCTAAATTTTGCGATGACAATATTTTCATAGCAATATTGCTATGACATTGTTCACGCTAAATTTTACATAGATAGTGTTTTCATCGCAATATTGCTACAACATTGTTCATGCTAAACAACTTCTGTTCAGACATGCTAATCACTCACTAAATTGAAATTAATTTTTAATTTATTAAATTAATATAAAGATTTAATAATTTAAACAATAAACTACAAAGGACAAATTTATATTTATAGACTACTTACCATTTAATATAATAATATATATATTCATTAAAATTTATTTACAAATGGATATCATTGTTAATTGTATATCTAAAATTATACATACATATATCAATAACAAATTTTGTCCAAAATGTCCTACTATATACTTATAACTATAATGTGAATAGATGCATTTTCTTCTACTTGAAAAATTATTGCTGCATCTCCATCTACTATTGGATCTGTCCAACTTGCTGATCCATCTCTTGTTCAAACTCAACACAAATCTATGTAATATGTTGCAAGTCAGTAATACTCGAAGAATATGTATTTTACATTCTAACTTTTTAACTTCAATTGATGAAAAGAGAGTTAGATTTTTCATATAGAGATATATCCTTTCTAAATATAAAAGAATTCATGCCTTTTTCAAAAAGCATTCAAAACAAAAATTCTATTTACAAGATTTAATTCTAATAACAAAGTGCATATTTCAGAAGCATATTCATGCCTTGGTAAAAAACATTCAATAGGGAACATTTTCTGGTTTAATAAAGATATATGAGGATAAATTATATGGAACTTGAAATGCCAGACATACAGACCTTCAGTATCAAATCTGTTTTCTTCTAGTACAAATAGAAATGATAAAATAATGTCATCATACGTCCAGTAATGAACATTATATAGCAGAGCATGCTAATAGATGGATATAAAAAAATTAAAACCAGGATTTTTGAAAAATAAAATTTATTGGAGTGATAAATAGTTGATGAATCAAGAATTTATTTCTAAAAGTTGTATCATGGGTTCTATATAAATTATGGAGACAACCCTATTTTTTGTTATATTTTTATGCTAAATGAAAATAAAAAATGAATTTAATTAATTAGATCCATCTAATTACAACACAGTTTTTCAAACTGGATGTGAATAAAGCATAATCAAGAATGGCTCACCATCAGCCTTTCCAAATAATGAATCAAGTTGTACGTTGTATCTTCGGCAGAAGCCCTCAGTAGCCTTGCATTAAAAGAGAAACCATTGGTATTGAATATGACAACACAAGAAAAAAAATAGAAACATGCAAAACTAAATTTAATTTCTCAAAAAAGAAAATTACCTAACTTAATTTAGAATATGAACGTGCATAATGGTGTCATGACAATATAATATAATTAGTTTCTTAGTGGAATTAACAACATGATAGGACAATCGAAACAAAACGATAATATAAGGTGTAAAATTTAGCACAAGTATTATATATATAATTAATTAATTGATCATTCAACATAAATAATTTTTATTATGCATTTATGTATTGTCATGTTATGATACTGCATTTCTAAATGCATTAGATTGATTGTTTTCATAAAGATAAATACTTAATGAAATGAAGAAACATGAGACACCAACCTATTCCCATAGCAGAATTGCATCACAAACATCATAGTGGTACTCCAGCGGCTCATAAATTTTAAATTTCTCATTATACTGAGACAAAAAAAGGACAATAAGAGATTAGTAGCTCCCAGAACTAATAGTTCTCTACAGTGTGTAAGAAAAAAGAAAATGAAAACCTTCTTAAGATCTAATTTTAAGAGATGGACAGAGAGAAGTAGACCCAAGTGCTGTTAGTACCTTCATGAAACTTAAGTGTCAACTTGCAATAGTCAATGATTTGTGCCATTAGACTAAACCCTCTATTTGCCAATAACTACATTATTACATTACTAACAATTGAGATACTTAAAACTCAACCAACATCACTCTTAACAGTTCCATCTTTTTAACTGAGAAATCAAATGCAGTCAACAAGAGTCATCTACTTCAATTCAAAAGCATTAAGAAATAAAATTCCAAAGAATAAGATGCATATAAAAATGGATTCAAAATTGACTAATCATAATACGAATACAAGAGACACATATCTAACACGTAAATAGAGATCTCATTAGATATGTAAGTGATTATCAAGCAATAAATTGAGATGGTAACAATGCATTACTGAACAGAGGACTGGAAATCAGACAAAATTTGAATTTCTTCTTTATAAAGATCTGAGTTGTGATCACCAGCAAATATATGGGAAAATTTAAAGTGAAATCCTAGGGTTTAAAGGCATCAAAAAGTGAAATGAAAATGGAAAATAAAGAAAAACTTGAGAAGAAAGAGGATTGAATAGCGAAAGTGAGAAGAGATAAAAAAAGTAGCAAATGAGATCAGGTGGAGAATAGGCGATCTTCTATTGTTACTGCTAGTGTTCTTATGGAACCTAATTTGCACTTTACTCCTAAACTAAACTTCACTCACTGTAACAGAGACAGATAATTCAAATATTAAGTAATTTTATTTATTTCTCTGGAGACTTCGCCATGCTAGGAGTAGAGAGCAAGACCGGAATGAACTCTAGGTGGGGTGTTAATACGACACCATTCCTAACCAAAAAATAATTAAATATCCCACCATGAAAATAAGAACTAAATTCCATCAGGACAAACACATTAATATTTCAAAAATACATTCCCTTGAATATTGAAATTGTGTATCAAAACAAATGGTGTATAATGTCATCAATAGAATAACCATCTGAAGTAATTCACCCCATTTAGAAACCCATTTAACAAAGATATAATGATCTTAATATACTTCCCCTTCTCTCCACGATTGGTTATGCACACCTTTTGAATCAATTCCAACACAACCACATAACTTTCAATTTTTCTGATGAGAGAAAAAAATATAACTTTGAAAATTCCCATTGCAACGATTATATTCGCAAAACAACTACAAAAGACTGATAAGCCAAGGACCATATAAGAAGCCAATTAACGACTATATTTGCAAAATAACTATAAAAGACTGATACCATTAAGGAAACATCAACAACTATCCTCTCATACTCAAAACAAAAAATTAAAAGCATCTAGAATATCTAATTTAGAATCACTTATGCCAAACAGAACCTGAACTCAAAATAGAAAAATTAAAATCCTTAATTTGAATCTTAAAAAAAGAAAGGGATGTGAATAGGAAATACCCCGCCGGTGACTTACTTGTTAAGGAGTGGGAGAATGGTTGGAAAATCATGGCCTTTAATGCTATACATATGATTGCAACATATCAATTTCAGTTTAAGCATTCAAAATCAAATACTAATTTGTTCATCCAATTAAGGGATTAGATAGTGCAATTAAACCAGAAATAAATAAATAAATAAATAAAAAGATGAGAATGAGAAACAAACAAGTCCTTAAGGATGGCACGAGAGGCTTGAGGAAGTCGGTTCAAAAGGGAGCGAATGACGTCGTCAGCTAGGAGACTTCCATAGATGAATACTTTGTGAGGCTCTATTACTGTTGTTAATGAACTGATAATTTCTAATTCATTTTGTAGTTTACATATAGATAAGATAATACCTTAAAATATTGAGCGATTTCATGAACAAGACGTTGGAATGGCAATTTGCGAATCAAAAGCTCAGTGCTCTTTTGATACTTTATAATTTCACTAGTAAATTCATTAAAAAAAGAAGATCACATCAATTATAGGATGAAAAGAGTTGATTATAGGACAATAAATAATGACATAGCAATTACACACTGGAGAGCCATAGTTTCGAGGCGATAATGATAGGTCTTCTTGACACCACTAGTGATGGTGGCAGATTTCCTAGCAGCCTGTAACAAATTATTTAACACATGTTAATATAACAATCTTAAACTAAAACAGAGTAAAAAATGTTCTGAAACCCTAGATTTAGGGAGAGAAGGAGAAGAACATGTAAAATCAATTTTATAGAAGAGTCATATCATATTCCCCTTAAAATTACACTTTACGAAACATATAAAAGCAAGATGAACCAAACCTTTGTAGCAAGCAATTTCCTCGGAGCCTTCCCACCGGTTGATTTATGAGCAGTTTGCTTGGTAAGAACTAACTCAAAGTCTGAAAGAGCGACGGCTATGTTCTCGCTATAGACTTCTCAAGATCAAAATAAGCTAATTAGTGAAAAATACAAGGTAGGGACTTTATAACTGCCTAAATGGAAAAAGACCAAATAGAAAAAGGTTAGGTAGGTTAAATTATAGCACAACGAAGGACGACGAGGACTTGAAGTCTTCAATGATATAGTTCGTTCTGTGCTTGGTAAGGTCAGGCTTCCGGCCAAAATCTTAATCCTTTCTCCACTTTCTTCCATCGCCTCCTTCATCATCAGAATCAAAATAGTCGACGAAAACCCCATATAGAACGTCATCCTTGGTTTGTTTGGCTTCTCTCTGCGACTCCGATCACTACAAGAAAATCAGCAAATAGCAACGAAAATCAGCAACCGAATTTGTTGAATTTCCGTTGCTAATAAAAATTAGCAACGGAAAATAGCAACGGAACATTCGGTTGCTAATTCGGCGGTTGGTATTTTTAGCAACGGAAATTTAACTCCGTTGCTAAATCTAACCACTAACATCTGGCAAGTTGGTCAAAATTAGCAACCGAATTCATATTCTGTTGCTAAATTTAGCAACCGAATTCAAATTCCGTTGCTAATTTTAGCAACGGAACTTAAATTCCGTTGCTAATTTAGCAACGGAATTTTTTTTCCGTTGCTAAATTTAGCAACCGAGTTGCATTCCGTTGCTAAATTCAGCAACTAGTATAAAAAATTGTGACGGTTTTTTCGTCGCTATTCCATCACTACAAAAGAAAACCAACAAATTACACTAAAAGGTATATGTTGTTACTCTATCATTCCAACAACAATTAAATTACATATGAATCATTGATAAGCTTACTTTTTAAAACATTTATTAAGCTTAATTTCATCAATTATCATCTGCCTTGGTAAAAAATAACAAATAAAAAAGGAAAATAACTTTAGTCAATTGTAAGTAACTTCTTTTTATCTATTTAAAAAAAAAAGCTGATGTTTATATTTTTCACCTTTATGCAATTACCTTTAAGAGACGCTGGAAACAAACATTACAAGTAATACATTAGACATGAAGTAATGAACTAAAAAGTTGTAAATTCAAGAAACCTGAGTTTTTGAGCCTTAATGTAGTCTTTGCCGCTGAAAGCACCGTATACAGCAAGTGCTACCCTTGCGTCCCATCCCAACTCACCAATATTCCTGTTTAATTTAATTTCATGAGCAAACAAATTACCCCTCCAGATTTTCTTTCATTAAAATGCAATTAAATTAAATTTATACTTACTCTTATCTGCTAACTAATAACAATTCCATCAATACTCAATCACCGAATTTATAGTTTTCTAACTAAAACGATTTTAATTTTAATATTTTAGAAGTTGAGATATTTTTATAATAATTTTTTTTGATCGAATTGTTATTGGTATATAAGTAAAGTGATACGGGTAAAATGTATAATATAAATTTGATTTAAAGTATAATAGCATAGAATACAAACTTTTCAATATAGGAACTAAGGGAAGTGCTGCACTCCGTTCCAATTGTTAAGTAATGAGCAAGTCGCATGGCTTCTATCTCTGGTATGGTAACCTCGATAGTCTGCAAAACAATTTAACAATTAATCGAATAATTTAGCTAATATCTTCTGTAATTAACATATAAAAGTAATCTTTGATTAATTAATACCTACCTTCCAACCATATTTCTCATTCAATTTTCCCAGTGATTGTGAACAACATTTTCTGATTTGATCGCTGCAATCATTAGACCACTAATTGATGTTTCATTAGTGGTTTAAAGTTTTACAGATAAGAAAAATGTTAGAAGCAGAATTTAGAGCAGAATTTTAAATTATTGAATATATGGATTGGAATTTGAGATAAAAATATCATGAATTTCAGCTTGTAAATTGCTTCTCAAGGTCCCAACATGGATTCTCTTTGCCACTGCAAAACCCATCACTTCTCTCAAGAGATAGGACTAGATTCTATTTCAACACTTTTTCTTATTCTTTCTTTCTTTCTTATATTAATATTATATATACAAACCCTACCCAGGACATAAAAAAAGAGAATGTTTTGCGTTGAGAAGGAATAGAATAATAAAAATTCTATGCTGGACCGTTCAGTCTCTAAAGCTCAAGGTTGTATCTAATTATTTAAATTTGTATTTAGAATAAATTCTAATTTCAAATACTAGCACTCAAACATTTAATAGACCTAATTTAACAAAGACAATATATAACACAAAAAAGGCAGCAATTCAGCAATAAAAAAATCAAAGAAATCAAAGGTAAGTAAAAATAAAATATTGAGTAAAAATAAAATCCGGGACAGACTCTGCAAATACAACATAAACACTGCTTTTGCTAGCATGGACACGCCTTGTAACAATTTTGCTTCTAATTCTCCTTTAATTTTTAGTTCAAAATTCTTTATTCCACCGTATTATTAGTGCAGTTAATGGTAATTTAATCAAGAATTATGGAAAAAATTTGCACATAATATATATCAATTTAATTAGCACCTTAACAATTTTGCATGCATAGCATATGCTTTTATCCCTTCGCATAATATATATCAATTTAATTAGCACCTTAACAATTTTGCATGCATAGCATATGCTTTTATCCCTTCGCATAATATATATCAATTTAATTAGCACCTTAACAATTTTGCACGCATAGAAAATATATATATTTAAATTATAATAATAAGCCTCTTAATTTATTTTAAGTATTGCATGTTAAATCTTTATTTTAAGTATTGAAACAACCGTTGACTGCACTTAGTCCTATTGTAGTAGCAGCAAAAAAACAAAAGCAACAGAGAGAGAGCTAACTTGACCACCACGGTTGATTCTTTCAGCATTGGGAAACACAAACTTCAATTCCTAAGGGTGAAGGACAAGTGAATCACAATTAAACGTCAAAATCAGCAAAAGAAAGTATAAAATGAAGGAATAGAAAGAAATTTCAAATCTGAACATGGCTTTTGACTAACTTTTACAAATTGTATGAGTGGGGCACTCGGATTGCGAGAGGTAGTCAGCAAAATTTTAGGATCTCTTTCGGTTGCATTTGCATACTCATCATCGATGTGGGTTCTTGGAACTAATTGCAACAGCACAAAGTTAAAAGACAATATCAATAAGGCATCTGTTTAGCTGAAAGTTGCAGAAGCCAACCTGTCTTTGAGGTAAGTTGTATTAGCAAAATTGATATGGGCTACGGTATATATCTAAATCTAATTTCCAGACCTAACCCTCTCTTCATCAAAGCTAATTTTTTTTATATCTATGACGATTAACGATATAATAAAAAACATTGCAGACACCTACGGTATATTCACAACATAAAAGATTTCTAAACCAAGTTTTCAGCATCTCCAGACCAGATCAGCAGCCATCTTATATATAATCATGTAAAGAGTGGCTAAAAACTGTTAAAATAAAATCGATGACTACAACTCCTCGGGTAGTATATTCAAAACTGAAATTTATCTAAATCTAAAACTAAATCTAAAACAAAACTGAAAAAGAATATGAACAAGACTAGCATATTCAAAATAACAATACATGATGTAATTCCAACCATCCATCGCAATAAAAATACAGTTGATAGATTCCAACCATAGTCAATAACACTGAAATTTATCTGCAATCCAAAAACAATAACATTGTATCTGTTCTGTTTTTGTTAGATCCTCGTGAATTATTTTAGAAAAAAATGGGTTTTACTTTTGTCAAGTTTGCACCTATCACTATAAATTTGGTATAAAATTAAAATTTTTTTACCAAAAAAATATTTATCCATCCCAAATAGAGGCTGTAAAATTGATCAAAATCTAAAATTTAATTTAAATTCATAAAAAAAAATTAAAACTCAATTCACTGCTAGCCTACTCAGTGGATTTAATACCGCATTCATCTGAGCCACTCTTCCGTTTTAGTGGCTGACAAGCACAAAAAAAAATGCAGAATTATGTTAAAAAGGTTGAAAGACAAATAAACATGATATACTGCTTAATAGGGCAATCACAATAATATGATGGCCATGTTTCACCACGATTTCAGAAATAAAAACAAGTCTAGTTTTGGTAAAGAGAAACCTAAACAATGCAATGACAATATAGATGCCTAAAAGCCATTGTAATTCTTTCTTAAGCAGCTTGAAATCATAACAAAACAATTTGTATTAACATCGGGATAGTTCCAAGCACCGACATAGTCATTTGAAGCTCCACCATAGCTACTACTGCAATAGGAAAACCAAGCATTTGCAACCATGTGACGACACAAATAAGCCTTCCTTTTCTCTTAAGAGGCTATATACATTGTTAAGCATTGCTGCTGTAACCATTTTTTGAACCACGTCAAACAGTTTCCAAATTAAAATCATATTTAGTATCCATAGATTAGAGAATTCTAGCATCCAACTCACCAATACAAATTACCAACATCCAATTGACTACGTACAAAAAGAGCTAAAAAAGGTCCAGCAAATATCAAAGAATGGTCCATTTAGGATGCGAAAACAAGATGGCAATCAAGAATCTCACTATAGCCAGAGTAAAACTTATCGAACCTCTAAATTTTCCCTCACAATTCATCAGCAACCAACACAATCAAAATTGATTCAACTTTTTTATCCATTTCGACAACAAACTCATTAATAAAATTGGTTAAAGACCCTTGTTCAATAATTGTAACTATTCTATTACATAAAATTATTGGATTATCCTTGCATGTATTATCAGTTCAAAGAACCTTCTACTGCAAATTAACTTGGCTGGAGATCATTGCAGCTTCAAAAATGTTATTGTTTATTTTCGAATTTTAAGTATCTTGTCCTACATTGATTTCAATAAAGTTGTTAAGACCAAGGAAATTAAAATCTCCAACACTTGGCAAGTGAGATGACAAAACAGAATTCAAAACGGAAATTAAATTAAAGGCTCAACTACCGACGTATTAGGCCAAAAAATAACAAAGAAAAAAAAGATGAAAAAAAAGCAAAAGAATTTGGTAATAAAAAAAAGCAATAACATACCCCATGGGAGGAGTGGAGGCGAGACCATCTGCAAGGAGGTTCCGTCTAAAGATGAGGAGAGATGATGAAGAAGACCCCTTGACCATGGTGGTTATTACTATTAGTAGTATTAGCCACATTTCCATAGCTTCTAACGGAGTTGAGCGAGGCTGAGGGAGAGAGCGAGGCAGATGGGAGAGAGCGAGGGAGAGACAAAATGAAGACAGAGAAATAAGAGGCCTTTTATACCAAGGGCAAATAGCAAATTACCAACGGAAATTTAATTCGGTTGCAATTTTAGCAACGGAAATCAAATTCCGTTGCTATTTTTGGACCCAAAATATTTTCACCTCTTTGGGACCACAATACCAACGGAATGTTAATTCGGTTGCTAAATAGCAACGGAAAATTAATTCGGTTGCTAAATAGCAACGAAATACATTTTCCGTTGCTATTTTAGCAACGGAATTTAGTTTCCGTTGCTATTTTTGAACCAAAATATTTTCACCTTTTTGGGACCACAATACCAACGGAATGTTAATTCGGTTGCTAAATAGCAACGGAAAATTAATTCGGTTGCTAAATAGCAACAGAATTTAAATTCCGTTGCAAAATAGCAACGGAATTAATATTCCGTTGCTAAATTTCGTCCCAAAATTTTTTCGCCATCTAATGCCGCCATATTTAGCAACGGTCATAGATTTCCGTTGCTATTTTCCGTGGCTATTTTTTGGCGCTAAAATTTCCCTCTTTTTTTAGCAACGGAATACCACCATTTTTATTCCGTTGCTAACAATAAAAAATTCAACCAAATTTAGCAACGGAATTGAAATTCCGTTGCTAATTAGCAACGAAAATAAAATTCCGTTGCTAAATTAGCAACGAAATCAATTCCGTTGCTATTTTTCCGTTGCTATATTCAGATTTTCTTGTAGTGGGTAATAAAATTTGTCATTTATCCACTGGCCATCTTCGAAGTTGTTCTCCATGCCAAATCTCTCTATCTCTTGATAATCGGCCATATTGATTTGTATCATTAAGAATCTAGAAAATGAAAACCCCTAGAATAATGAATTACAGGTTTTGTTGAGAGAAAACTTGAAAAAAATGAATAATAGTAATAATAATCCTAAGGCAATTGGGGAACGCAACGAGAGAATGAGCTTGAATTTGAAAGAGGAACTTCTAGACTTGACTAACGTGAATAATAGATGAAGGTGATATTGGGCTTGATGTGAATCTTTGAGCAACAATCTCCATGCTTACTAGCATCGATCTTGAAGTAAAATAGGAGAGAGAAAGAAAGGAAGAAAGAGGCCATCGGCATAGAAGGGTAAGATTTTAAGGATTTACAAAAAAATGAAACTCGCCAACACTAATTTTATCCCGCTCAAAAATTCAGGAATTAGCTACAACATGCCTATCTCAAAATTGGTTACTGCATTTTTCCAAGCTAATTTTGTGAGAGCTATTTTATTCCAATTTAGTTATTGTATTGTATAATTTATAATAATTGATTATAATTAATATTATTGAATATAAATATAATAATTAGTTTAATTTAGCTAATTAAGTAACAACAATTTAGTTTATTTAATTTATCTAATAAATAATGTACTAGATAAATTTATCATAATAAATGATTTAACTAAATGTAAATGAAATTTAAATATTAAAAATCAAAATTATATAAAAATAACTAAACATAAAATATGAAATATAATGTATTTATTTTTGCAAGCTAATTAAAATAATAATTTTAATTCATTTTTCAAGTACTAGTAAATTATAATACATTTAGATAAAATTAACTCTTTAATACTATAAATATTTTATTGAATTGTTAATTTAGATACAACATTGTTGTCGGCAATTAGCTACAACTCTGTTCTTGCTAATTAGTAACAACAATGTTGTCGCCAATAGATCTATATGAATGGAATTGTAATTTTGTCAATTTAGCTACAACATTGTTGTCGCCAATTAACTACAACTCTGTTCTCGTTAATTAGATACAAAAATATTGTCGCCAATAGATCTATATGAATGGAATAGTAATTTTGTCAATTTAGCTACAACATTGTTGTCGCCAAATTAGCTATAACTATATTCTCGCTAATTAGCTACAACAATGTTGTCGACAATTGATCTATATGAATGGAATAGTAATTTTACCAATTTAGCTACAACATTTTTGTCACCAAATTAGCTACAACCCTATTCTCGCTAATTAGCTACAACAATGTTGTCGCCAATAGATCTATATGAATGGAATAATAATTTTGCCAATTTAGCTACAATATTGTTGTCGCCAAATTAGTTACAACTATGTTCTTGCTAATTAGCTACAACAATGTTGTCGCCAATAGATCTATATGAATGGAATAGTAATTTTGCCAATTTATCTATGTCGCCAATTAGCTACAACTCTGTTCTACCTAATTGGCTACAACAATATTGTCGCCAATAGATCTATATGAATGGAATAGTAATTTTCTCAATTTAGCTACAATATTGTTGTCGCCAAATTAGCTACAACTATGTTCTCGCTAATTAGTTACAATAATGTTGTTGCCAATTGATCTATATGAATCGAATAGTAATTCTGTATTTTTTATAGTGATAGTGTGAGTAGGTGAAGATGAATTAAAAAAGGCAATAGGGATTTGGAAAAAATGAAACCTGCCAATTAGCTTTTTTATCCAGCTCAAAAAATTCAGGGAATTAGCTATAGAATGCCTCTCTAGCAAAATTATCTACAACATTTTCCCAAGCTAATTTTGTGAGAGCTATATTCTCCCAATTTAGTTATTTTATTGTATAATTTATAATAATTGGTTATAATTTATTATAATTGATATTATTGAATATAAATATAATAATTAGTTCAATTTAATTAATTAACAACAATTTAGTTTATTTAATTTTTGCTAATAAATAATGTATTAGTTAAATTTATTAAAATAATTTTTTGTAATGGCATAGTATATTTTGTAATATTAGCAACAACATTGTTATTTTCAATTAGCTACAACGATGTTGTCGCTAATTAGCTACAACAATGTTGTGGCCAATGGAGCCATATGAAGGGAATAGTATATTTTGCCAAATTGGCGACAACATTAGCTATAACTATGTTGTCGCTAATTAGCTATAACAATATTGTTGCCAAGAGAGCCATATGAAGGGAATAGTATATTTTGCTAATTAGCTACAACAATATTGTCGCTTATTAGCTACAATAATGTTATCGTCACTAGAGCCATATGAGGGGAATAGTATATTTTTGCCAAATTGGCGACAACACTGTTATCGCCAATTAGCTACAACAATGTTATCGGTAATAGAGTCATATGAAGGGAATAGTATATTTTACCAAATTGGCGACAACAATTCTACAACGATATAGTATATTTTTCCTAATGTTGTCGCCAATTAGCTACAACGATGTTGTCGCTAATTAACTACAAAAATATTATCGCCAATAGAGTCATATGAAGGGAATAGTATATTTTGCCTTATTGGCGACAACATTGTTGTCACCAATTAGTTACAACAATGTTTTTTCGTTAATTAGCTATAACAATGTTGTCACCAAATCTTCTTTTATTATCGCAATTGTTTGTGCCAAAATTTTAGCGCCTGATATTAGCAACAATAAGAATTTATTATCGCTAATTTGTTGCAATATTTGTTTTCCCACCAAATATTTCAATATTTGCGATGAAAATCATTTTTCTGTCGCAATGTTGTCGCTATATTGTGCATTTAGCAATGAATTTTATTGTTGTCGCAAATTTTCGTCGTTATTCTGCTTTTTTTTGTAGTGATGAGATGAATAGCTTTGCTTACTTGTGTGATGTTTCCTACGATTTCGATATGCATGATAATGATCATAAGGCATTTATATTTGACATTAACTCAACAAACACATGTTTATTCAATCTCGAAACAAAAAAAATCCTAAAGAAATTTTATTAGCTACTATACTAATTACACATTCGATTGCTTCATCTTTACATTGTCTCACTAAAATCCTTATGCCTTATACCCTTACACACACACACACACACACACACACACATATAACTTGATTAATGGAGGAACTATATTGCTTATAATACATTGAAGATTGCACCACAAATAAGCGCACATGAGTATATATGATGAGGTTAGGGTTATAGCACAATAGGTAAAAAAGCCTTGGTAAGCCGTGAATCTCTACTCGGAAGAGTGGCCAGTCACTCAGCTGAGCGCTCATATCACTCGGCCAAGTGAACATGACACTTGGTTGAGTGCTCCTTTGTCGTCTAGACCCAAAATTTCCATTCCTTCATTTCTTCTCAAATTCCTCAAGCCTATTGATAATCATTCACCATTACTCACTTTTCTAGCATTAAGCCTCAATAATCTAAACATTATGTTGCCTTTAAACATCTTTAAACAAAATATTAAATTTGAAATACATTAAACTTTAGCTTTATTTTATGAATTGCAAATGAAATTTAACTATAATCCATGCCTAAATCCCCCTGTCCAAATAATGGCCTCATAGTCTATTAACATCTCCTACATACCACTAGGATTTGCTAATAATTCTCATAACTCTTGACAAAATAATTCAATCTAACCTTGGAACAAAACTAAATCATTAATTCAATGCCATAATTCCAAAATTTCTGAAATTACATTGTTCGTTCTTCTTCATTTCTAGAATCTTTTGATTCTACAAATCCATTAACCTTAATACCCTTTTTAAACCAATAAGACTTAAACCACACACATGCAAGGGATTAATTAATTACTCATCTACAAGCCCAATTCTAAATCTTTAATCTTATAAAAAAAAGACACACATACAAGAAGAGAGAAAGGTTCCTGTAACTAGCTTACATGAGCAATTTAGTAAGCCTGGTTCCCATACCTGGTATTAAGGCTTCAAATCCTCCTTCAACACTCTTGATCCACCTTTTAAATGTTGATTCTTCCTTCACTTACACAAGATAGATAACAAACATAATCTCTTTAATTCCCTAAGTCTAGAAATTAAATCAAAGAAAGAAGAGGAAAAGATCTAAAATAGGAGGAGATATCATCACCTTTAAGAGATTAGCTCATTAAACACTATGTCAAACACCTCTTCAATCCAAATCCAGAGAGAAAAGAGAGAGAGAGAGAAAGAGAGAAGATGAGATTACATCTTGCTTCTTTTCCCTGTGCCGATCCCCACCTCTTAAAATCCCATAAAGTTTCTTCCTCAAAAAGCTTTTAAAGAGAAGTTAGTGGGGTAAATATCCCAAATTTGTCTTCCTAAAATTTCCCTTATTCATTTTAATCCTCAATAACTTATATTTCTCAAAATTTAACCCCAAAAATCTAATTTAATTCAATTGTATCCTTCCTTACAATTTAACTATACTCTATTATATATATGCACAATTACCAAAATACCCTTCATGGGACTTGACTTCAATAATACAAAATAATCTAATCTTACTTTATTTTAGTCATATTCCTTGTTAATTTTTCAAAATTCGATTAGGGCCAAGGTTGGGGTCTCACAAAGCTCTCATCCTCAAAGAATTTCATCCTCGAAATTCAAATTGGAGATTTATACTATCATTGCTATTAACCCTACAAAACTTCACTTGAACTATAAACAATTCTTATCATAAGTCCTCTACAACCATAAATGACTCATCCCTCTATATCAATAATACCTTTCCTTGGTATCCAATTACACTTATGCTCGTTATATTTTCTATCAATTTTTCTTTTCAGCTGGGGCCAGAAATGCGATGTGGTTCTATTCATGTGTTATCAAATGATGTGGAATGCTATACAATGCATGAATGATTTTATGTATGTGATAGAATAGAAATATGTATTCTAATATAATGTACATGTTAAGTCCCAACCCGATCCAATGAAATATGTTCCATCATCCATACTGATTAGGAAAACTCTGACAAATATATATAAAGAGCATCTCAACAACCTCAAAATCTCACATCATCACAATGCCAATAATCAAAAGCTCTTCTAAACATATAAACCTTTCCTCAAACACCCTAACAAAGCAATTTGGATATACTTATAATCACAAAACATTACAGCATCTAAACACTTCTAATATCAGGAGGTGAGAGATGCTGGAAATTCCTTCATTATCATCTCACAATCTCTAAACCATAATCCTACTAGTACTCTAATATAGACAAAACCATAGGTCGACCATCTACAGTAAATCATTAAATTTTTTAGTTATAGTAACATAAAATATCGATATTTACTCTAGGCCAATCCATCAAAACTTCTAAGAACAAATTCCTAATCTCCTATTACCCATAAAAGGCTAAACCTGTGCTTTGATACCACTAATTGTAATATCCTAATCCACAAGACATACAGAACTACCAATACTGAAATTAATCCCATAATAAATAGATAAATAATAATAGTAATATAGACCATAATTACATATAATCTTCTTAGCTAAAACAAAACTCCAAAATAATAAAACATTACATATACACCTTTTTGTACATTTATGAAACCACTAAGGTAACTACACATTCTAGACCTCCTCTTCTGCAGGTCGATCGAGTCACCACAACTATCCATCATGAAATGAGGCTTATCCTGCAACCTACATGGATAATAAAACCCATGCTAAGCTATAAAGCTTAGTGGTGAACAGAACTCTATAAACAACCTCATATGAAATCCATCACATCATAAAAAAGTACAAAAAATTTAAATAATAAACGTGTACATTAACCACATTGATAACATATACTATACTTATAGAACTTTAGGTTTTAAGTAAACTTATCTTACTCCTGACAACAATATTTAATACCTTAGTTGAAAGCCGTTGCTTAATTTAATAGTTAGCAATGTAACATATAAGTCAGGTTTATTTTTCAATAATTTATATCAAGCATTACATGTGATCCAAAACATATATGTTTATCACAACAATGATAGGTATAAGGTTTACAGTAATTTAGGACTTGATGTGTCATCTAGCCTCATAAAACCTTTCAAATCATTTTTCCATATGCATATAATTCAGCTTTAGTTAACCATAATAATAATTCTCATGTTTTATAAATAATGTACATAGATATTGAGAGTGCCAGTTGTGTATGATAACAATGAGATTTATAGATAGGTTGTAGCTATTCATGGAAATACTGTTATGCACAAATCTTGCATGTACATATTACAATTTCATGTCTAGGATGCATTATGAAGACACAATCACATCTATACACACACATAGTAGCAAAACATAGGATCAGGTTGATAATGTAACACCCTAATCCACTTGCTATGGATAACCAACAATCATCACCATAAACCTAGTAAAAGTCAAGCAGGAATGAAAATAATTAATAATACAGGCCATAATTACATGCCATAATAATTTAAATCAAACTTATAAATAAGAAGGCCTAACATAATTGGCCAACAATACATAATGAAATCCTCAATACAACTGCAACATGCCCGATCTTCTCTTCAAATATGGCCAAGCCACTATAGCTATCGGTCCACTAAAGCTTATCCTGAAACCTACATGGATAAAAAAACCCATGATAAGCTATAAAGCTTAATGGGGAACAAAACTCTATAGACAACCTATTATAATTTCATCATATCATAAACAACTATCACAATGACATAGAATAACACTTCAGTTAAAGTATTCCCTTATATTGGTTACACAGGATTTACATTTGATATTAAATCAAAGCACAAGGGAGTGCTCAGGTCATGTAGCATAAACAACTAGAGCTCATACGACATCATTTCATCTCATACATTGCACTTTGGTTTAAGTCAGAATTATACATATGCACATACATGTGTAACTGTTCATATACATACTAACTGAGTTGCATGTCATTTCAAAGAACAGGTATAAAACATCATGATTTACCGATGAAGTCTCCATACCACATGAAAACATTTCATAAATTCCCCATACATGAAGATTATTATGTATGTCTAAGTTCGTATAACTTTTAATGCAATATTGTAAGCTTGTGGCCCATTTATTCACCATGGAACCCATTGGTGGAACTAACTCGCATCGGCACTCACACGGGAACCTCCACATAATAGATAAGCGATATCACAATCATGTTATAATGAACATCGCATTTCATTTCATAAAGACAGTTTACAGTAAAAAGGAACTTAAGGAAAAACAATACAATAATCCATTCATCATGCGTATATTACAAAAGTGAAGCAATCAATACACATATTACTTTATTTTATGCATAGTTTTAGCCTAAGTACTAGTTCAAAAAATGGATAACGGGAGCAATAGATACCCGAAGGTATCAAATAGTGGATATCCAAAGATATCAAGCAATATACCCAAACAAGGCTGAGCACTGGTTCCAGCAAGGAACAAACAATAGACCCATGCAGGGCCGAACAATGGTTCCAATAAGGAACAAGACCTAAATGGGGTCAACTATGGCAGTTGTGACTGTATCCCTCTAGGTATGCCTATCTAATCCACAACTGAACTAAGACTCACAGGCTTTACCATTCTTAAGCATATTTCAATTCAACATATTCTTCTTTACTTGTTATAGCATCTTTTTTTAATGCCATCATCCATATAAGAATGCACATTATTCTTATTACAATAGGTACATGTTTATGCAAACACTAACATCAAGCCATCTTTCATGATTAGCATTATGCTTATCCATATACACACATACACATATATATACAGCTTAAATCATGGCAATACATGTTTTTATTACTCATACTTCTACACATATTAAGTCAGACTACTCATCATAGCATGCTTGCATCAATTATACAATATAAAACTTTCATAACTCATGATAGTTCTCAATGACGTACCTTGTCGCTGTTTGCCAGCTTTCACACTTCATTATAGTTCACATCGATACATAATTACTTTAAACAATACTCATGCATTCATAATCCGTATAATAGTATGAGTAGGTTCTTTTTAGCTTAAGGGGTATCACATTCGTTCATCTTTAATTCATTTAGATCACTTTTATAGTCTATTAGATCATAGACAATAGGGTATCTACCTTAACCCGATCATATACACTTTAATCATCTTACTAATACTTTTTCATCATATAACATATTATACCCAGATAAGTTATGCAAGAGTATTTCATTTTACCAATTAGTACACTACTTGCAGACTTAGTTTTCATATTATGTCACAAGACATGAACAGATAAGTAAGCAGGTTCCTTACATCAAAGCTCATCATTAATTTCTATTATGGCTTAAAGTTTAACCAAACTTCTATAGCTCCATAATTAAGTGTCAATTAATATTCCATCTCTTTAAATTAAACAGGTAACATTGCAACTATCTTCTTATCAATACTAGGCTAAATCATAGTATTTTCATGTCGTTGCAAAGGATTATCTAAGTATAGCATTTGGGGTAAAACAATTTGCTTTGGCATAGTACATACCTTATACCATATATATTAAATAGCATATAATCTTGTGATTACTATATTTCTTCTTGCTCTTTTTAGTTTTGGGCTATTAGGAACTAAAACACATTTTAACAACCTAATTATTTTAGCATTACCATGTGCAAATCCCTCTGACTTAGAGTTCAAGTGGACTCTAAATCATAACTTTATAGGTTTATTATCCTAAAGCTTTTCACTCTACTATATGTGTATATACATATAGAGAGGTTTCTTCGATTAAGTGATCATGCTTTATTCACCTTACAGATGACTTTGGGTAACTTATAGCTTAATTCAATCTTCTTCCTCTTATAATAGCATTTATGTCTTTTAAATTTTTGTAATACTTCATCTTATATTCATGCCTTTCTAACCCATATCTTTATGGACTTTAGCATTAGAAAGAGAGACTTTAATAGTCTATTAATCCATTGATATCAACTCGCATAACGATCATCACTTAATAACCATTTATCATCAGTTTTACTTACTATAGTCAATTCACCTCAACTATTGTTCTCTTGATGATCTTATGGATCATATAATATTGTGTACAATATCTAAATACATGGCTTAATCTTGGGGTGAGAGTTAGCTCAGAGGAATAAAAGGAGTACATATGGCCATACATTAATAACCATAGGCCTTACTTAGCCGTGCAAGGAGAGGAGAAAGGCCATAAGTGGCCGTGCACTTCAAGAGGCAAAAGGCCAAGGGGTCGTGCACTTCAAGAGGGAAAAGGCCAAGTGGTCGTGCACTTCATAAAGGAAAAAGCCAAGTGGTTGTGCACTTCATGAAGGAAAAGGCCAAGTGGCCGTGCAAAGCAAGAAGAAAATCCTTGAGTGGCTGTGAAAAGCAAGAAGGAAAAGCATGAGTGGTCGTGCAAGGTAAGAAGGAAAAACATGAGTGTCCATCAAAATCAAGAAGGAAAAGCATGAGTGGTCTTGCAAGGCAAGAAGGAAAAGCATGAGTGGACGTGCAAGGCAGAAGGAAAAGCATGAGTGCCTATGCAAGGCAAAAAGGAAAAGCATGAGTGCCCGTGCAAAGGAAGAAGGAAAAGCATGAGTGGTCGTGCAAGGCAAGAAAGAAAAACATGAGTAGCTATGTAAGGGATTTTGGCAAACATGATGACCAAGAAACCTAGATGATGCAAAAACCCCGATTATGCAACTTAATTCCCATATCTTACCTCACCACCTACAATGATGACCATTAAAGCTTTAAATCATTCTAAACTCATCTAAATTACTAGATTTGACCTATAACTTAATCAAGGATGATACATAAACAAGAAGATAGGAAAGATTCCCAATATCAATCATATGAACAGTGCAGTAAACTTAGTTCCCACACCTGATATTAAAGCTTCAACTCCTTCAATCCTCAAGATCCAGCTCTACTACTCATGGTTCCTCTCTTCTCATTCATGAAGCCAAACACCCAAAACCCTAAGCTTCCTCTTCTTCATCCCACAACCACAGAGAGAGAGAGAGATCTCCTTCAAAAATGAAGATCTCCAATCTCCAGGAATCCCTAAATAATTGAGTGGGATAAATATCTCACCAAGAGAAATTCCCAATATACCCTTATACACTTTAATCTCCTAAATTTTCATTTCTTACAATTTAACCCCAAGACTTCTAATTTAATTTCAATTACATACTTCCTTAAAATTATAACTGACCCATACTCAAATACATACATGCTGAAATTACCAAAATACCTCTCTTGGGACTCAACCTCGATAATTACGAAATAATCCAATTTTGCCTTAATTAACGATAATCCTCATTAATTAACAATAATCCAATTAGGGTCGAAATTGGGTCCTTACAATCCATGTATCAAACATTAACTCACAATAGAGTGATATTGTGACACCCTTCGCTCCTTCGCTTTCTCAATTCCTATTATTTTGCTTCTATTATTATTATTATTATTATTATTATTATTATTATTATTATTATTATTATTATTATTATTAATTTACCTTCTTAATTTCTATGTCAATTTGTACACCTATGAGCCTTATTAAATTACTTATTCTTTTAAATAAAATTTCGGCAGTATGACGGCTTAATAATCATGCTATCCAAACCTATAAAAGTTCAGAATACACTCCCAAAATATTTGTCCTCCAAATCCAATACTCCAATTAACAATCACATCACTTCTAAATCTCAATCCCACACAAACCATCTCAAGCATACATTTATATGCATTCACATATCTCAATTTCACTAAGCATATATTACTAATTAATTTACATGCCATATTTGTTTACATAGAACTAATAACTATTACATTAATACAAAATATTTTTGATTTTATCTTCAATTAATCCGTCAAAAATATATGTCATGCCACACCTTCATTTCTGGATTTCTTCAACTAATGTACATATCCCTACGCGCAGTTGAAACAAACCACGCACTAAGCAACTCATTGCCTAGTTGTGGATGCACTTACACAAATTTTCACCTAATTATTTTGTTTTTTAATTTAAGCATAATTTACCAAATCGCCATTCAAAATTTTATTTAGCAATTAATTCAAATTTTGTTCTTTTTATACCATAATTTACTCTTAATTACTATAATAGTCATTTTTCTCCTTTAATTTCATTTACTTATTCAATTGTGTATAAAATTCCAATTTAAGTCCCTAAAGTTGATTTTTTATTAATTTTGATATCAATTTTGACCCGATTGACTTTCTTTAACTTTTAATTAAATTTAAATGTATAAATTACATCGCAGTCCCTTAAAATTTTCTAAGGGCAGCAAATTACGGTTTAGTCCCTGAATTTTACTTTATTTATGATTTTACCCTTTTTGGTTCAATTAACTATTTTAACCTCATTTTTTACCTCTTTGACTTTAAATTACCATTTAATCCCTAATTTAATTACCGTTTTACCCTTAACTTATTAATCTCATTTTTCACTTTATCTATTATTTATTCACATTTATAATATATAAATATTTGTAATTACTCTTTTGCTCCAATTTACATGTAAAATTATAGTTTTATCCCTAGTTGACACCAGTGAAAATTCTCAAATCGAATAATCGAGATGAGGAATTCAATAGATTGGAGTGATCATACAGCCAGGGTACGATGCGGCTCTCCAGGACACAGAATAATGAGCTGGCTTGGCAATAATTCACATTTCACTGTAAATTTCCAATCAAATCACACTAATATCGCGGTATAAATGCTCCTATGGCTAGCCATTTAATCCCGGGGTCCTAATTTACCCACTGTTCACTAAGGGCAATATTATTTATTATATGTCAATATATATTTCCACTATTATTTAATTTTATCATACCAAATTAATCATTTTATGCCTCATTTGCATTCATATAAATTTATTAATCATATACTCATCTCTTATGTGTTTAATATCATGTGAATTTAATCAAATTAAGCCATATCACACATGTTCTTCATAAGGCCACCACATCAAGTCATTTTTACAAATTTTTTCTTCCTTCAAAATCATACCATAGGTAGTTTAATACTCATTTTAGGATATAATACATTAAAATACATCCATTTCACATAGAATTTATTAAGTTCCAATCATTTTCCACATTATGTAACTATCTCAAAAATTAGTACAATTATCATTTTCATTCTAGTGAATATTATTACTCTTATCATACCTTAAATTGATTAAATATCATCAAATACCCAATTAACTATAAATTTTCACTAAGGTACCTTAAGCAACCCTATTCGACCACCATAACTTCATTCTTTTTTATTTTAATTTCTCCATTTATTTAACCTTCTAATAAGTTATTTTGAAGTTATATCACTCTAGATTAAATTATTTCATTATTCCATGTAACATACTTAGTTCCATAATGTAATATTTGATAAAAATTCCATAAAAATGGTGAAATGAAAGGTAAATTGCATCCACTAACCTTTATTTACCTTGAAAAACTCCTATTCATCCTTTTCTTTTCCCTTGCTTTTCTTGGCATTCTCTTCTTCTTGTTTTCCTTCTTTGGCCAAAAATAAAGCAAAGGAAATCATAAGTTTAATTTGAAATTTTAAGCAATCTAAAGATGCTACACCCTTCTCCTAATTATTCTCTACATGTTTATCTCAATTTCCCCCTTTAATTCCATCTAGAACTCACAAAGTCATAAAATTCCACTTAAATTTTCTTACCTTATTTCTTAAGTTCTTGACTTCTTTTTGATGTACACTCTTTTTTAAGCTAAAGAGGATGAAATTATAACTATGAGGCTAAAATTTGAGTTTAAGATTTAAAGAAAAGAAGCTTGGATGAGCAAAAATGGAGAAAAGGGAGATGCTGGTTAGGGTTTGATCCAAAAGGAGGGAGAAGGTTCTATAATTTTTAGGCTATTTCCAAATTTTTTTAAGCCTTTATATAGTGTCTTTTAGTATGTAAAAGGAGAGGCCAAGATTCATCCTTTTACTATTGAATTTAAAGGCTTTAAATTAAGCCATGTGTCACTCAATCCACTACTTCCACATATCCTTTTACTCTAATATTGCTTGTACCAGATTATGAATTCTTAATAATGACTCCTGTGTCCACATATATCCAAATTCTCAAATTGGGGCCCTTAAATAACCTGGTCTCAATTTTTCACCTTGAATATTGAAATTTTTTCCCCATGTTAGAATGCCCTAAACTTTTTCCCTGCATGTTATGGGATATCCAAAAGAACGTGGTTAAAATTTTAGCTTATTCTAACATTGTTTTAGTATCTTTCTGGCTTCGATGACTGGTGCAGTCGGTCCGAAATTCAAAATTCTAAAACTATCATAATACTTATTTTTCACTTCTAACAGGTCATATAGGTTATTACTAACATAGTTATGCAATTGGAATAATTTTTGGAGGTCAGTACACTACTTCGGAGTTCGATCAAACTTTTGGTCAACCTTTTTTAAGGTGCCAAGTAAAAACTTCTCTGTTCCGTTTAAGGGTCAATCTAAGCTCAAATTTGGCTCTGATTGTACCACTGAACTCCATTAAATACCTACTTTTATAAACCACTTTTAGGCCAACCTGCTCATTGGGTCACCTATCCTCGAATTACCCTGGCCTGAGCATATTTAACTTTTACACTAGATCCCACTTTCCTATCTTATTCCACTTTGATTTCTCCAAAATTTATCCTATGATAATTATTTATACTCTAAATCATACTGTAAATGACAAATATAAAAATTTGGGACGTTATAGTACTCCCCCACTAAATAAAATTTGTCCTTAAAATTTACCTAGATTAAATAAGGATATTGTTGTCTCATTATCTCTTTAGGTTCATAAGTGGCTTTTTCTACATTATGGTGTGTCAAAAGCACTTTGACTAATGGAATCTACTTGTTTCATTAGTTACCTAATTTCTCATGTCAGAATTCTTACTAGTTCTTCATTATAAGATAAATCGGGTCTTAATTGAATTTCTTCTGTTGTAATAATGTGAAAAGGATCTTAATGATATCTGCATAGCATGGAAAGATGGAATACATCATGGATCCTCTCCAGTTTAGAAGATAACTTTAACATGTACGCCACTAGTCCCACTGTCACATATTTTAATTATATTTTATTTTTTAAATTGTAAATAAAAATATATAATTGTGTATATCTATTAAACATAATTTTCACATGCAAAGAGCATTTACATTTAACTATATATATATATATATTAAAGCTATAATGATAATGGAAAGAAATTTCATTTAATTAGCTTTGCATCTTGAAAGTGATATGGAATCATAATTAATAAAGAAAGAAAAAAAAGATTATTTTAATAAACTACATTAATCTTGTTGGGTAAGCAAAAAATTTGATTTCAATTAAAAGCAAAATTTTTCATTTCAAGTATTTATAGATTTCTATATTCATAATTTAAATTTGAAATTTTTTATTAAATAAAAAAATCTTGCTATTCATCTTATCTCATTAAATCATAATGCATGAATTTTATTTAGCGTAAAAATTGTTCAGTGGTGTAGATCAACTATCTATATTAATAGTTTGTTACGCAGGATACAATAAGAAAATAGGAAAATTGTTCTGACAAAAAACTCATGAAATAAATAGTTATGCTTTCCTATTTAAGATTTTGGTTCCTTGTCTCAATTCTTGAAGTGTGAAACTTTACTTTCCCAACTAAACCCACATCATGCCTTTTCTATTTTTTCACACCTATACCCTTAGTTATTATAATTTATATCCTCCCATTACTCTTTTTCTTTATTATACCATATCAACCGTAACTTCCTTTTCCATTCTTTATCAAATGCACCTTAATTTTGCCCCCCCTAAACTAATACAAAAAGTTGCAATTGAGCCATAAACTTCTAATTTTTATTCAATTTGGCCACATAATTTCATGTGTAATGTATGCGTATGGTGAAATCTGAAAGTTGAGTGCTCAATTGTATGAAATCTGAATGTTAATAGGCTAAAATATGATTTTTTTAGGAAAATTATCGAAGAAAAAATGATTCCGTAGGAAAATTACTGATAAAATTATATTTTTATAGGAAAATTACCAATGAAAAACATTTTCGAAGGTAATTTACAGGCGAAATTATATTTTCGTAGGTAAATTACCGACGAAAAATATTTTCGTAGGTAATTTACCGACGAAATCATATTTTGTAGGAAAAATACCGATGAAAATATGATTCTGCAGGTAAATTACCGACAAAATTATATTTTTGTAGGAAAAATACCGACGAAAATATGATTCTGTAGGTAAATTATTGATGAAAATATGAATATGTCGGTAAATTCTGTGGCCTATTTCAACTGCGAAAAATTGGCGGCAATTTAATGACATATTTTTTTATTCCGTCATTAAATTCAGTTGGTAAAGTTTGGCCGAAAAATGTGCTTCATTATTTATGACAGATTTTTTATTCCATAGCAATACACATTTTTCCGATGATTTTCCCTATGAATTTTTTTTTTGTCGGTAATTAGCAAGGAAAATTTTTCATCGGTAATTTTCCGTCAAGATTTAGGATTTTTCTTGTAGTGATATATATATATATATATATATATATATATATATATATATATTCTAAGAAATGTGTGAGTTATTCTTATATGTATGTTGTTTTGATTAGTCTATGCCTTTGTACACTTGCCTATCGGCCTACGAGGGTATGAGGGTGTAACAATCCTTTAGTTTAATTTTATTTAATTTAGTTAATTTATTTTTTCTTATAAAATTTTCAATTTGGTATAGTAGATAATAAAAATAAAAATGAGAAGTGTTTAGGAAATTATATGGCAAACATAATTTATACAAATACCACTAACATGTTTGGTGGCAGCAATCTTTGCATTTAAATTCTTATATCAGGTCTGAGTTTTGTTATACCCACAAGCTTAACAGTTCTCACTTTATGTTTTAATTTGTTGTTCTTATATTTTTAGTGTTGTTGTTACTGATCCCTAATTCAATAAATTCCCAAATCGTCTCCACCCCTAGTCATAGACACCATAACCAAACACCACCCACCAACTTAACTTTGTAACCTCATTCATGGAAAAGATCTATTACTAAATGAAAAGACAATATTAACCTCCACCACCGTATATATGATGGCAATCGGCGATAATACCACCCCAAGACTCATCATAACCATATTCATTATTTTCAAGTGAGCTATCACTGATGCCACCACCCTCCATTGTTGTTGCAACCACCAATGATCTACCAAAAACAACACATCAAGAGTTAGACTCACAAAACTCAAATTTAAATAAGTCTAAAAATGGAAACCAAAATGCAACAGTCTCTACTAAAAATCATTTTTTTGGTTATCTGCTTTAATTTTGTTTTTTTATTCTTATTCTTTTGTTGTGCTCATATTGAAGGCAATGCGAACTAAGTGTGGAAGAGGAAATAAGTGTGGAGTATTGTATTGTTCATGATGTTTATATGTTATTTTAATTGCTCTTTGTTTTTTAATTCTAAATGGTTGGATGACAACTTTTTCTTTTTAAACTCTAGATTCTTTAAGCATAATCGGATGAGATTAAGACTTGTGATATGGGTTGATTTATATTTCATAATTAGCTTTAATGATTATTTCTCATCTTTTTACATGGGAATTGGCTAGTTTTAGTAGCTTATTAAAGTTTTAGATGTTAGTGGTTATGCCTTAGGCCATACGTTTCGTTTTTTATGTAATGTCACACTTCATTTTATAAAATTGGGTTTTATTCATGTTTTTATATTTTGTCATGTTAGAATATAATAATATTTGTAAATAAAAATTTAATGTTATTTTGACTGTCCCTAGTTATTTATAATTAAAGGGATAATGATAAATAAAACTAGTATGAGTTTGATTGATAATCATGGGATGTTTATATATGGTGATATAAATCAAACTTGTAGGTACTCATTAGAGAATAGAGTATTGGATTGACCCACTATTAGATACTACATGGGTTAATGTCATTAGTGATATTATAATAGTTATGTTATTGATCTTTGGACCTGAGATTATCAAAGTATCCTACATGAGGAACATTATGTTTTGACATAACTAAACATTATCTTTAATCAAATAATAACAAAGGTTATGATTGGACATGATGATAATTACGTAAAGGATAGTGAATAATAAAGATGAAATTTGTCCATCTTTTATGAAAGAGATATCTATTAGGCCCTTCAATAAGTAGGACTGAGAAATGTATGGTCGTGTTCAAATGAATTAATGGACTGATTAATGTCATTTGATATTATCAATCTACTTAGTAATTGAGAAATTATATGTTTGAACTATATAAGTTTGACATGGATCATAACTTATGTTCATACAAGATATAATGTGACAAAGGGATTATAACATATTCTATGAAGTTAAAATTGAATTATCGATATTCATATTATTTGGGTAGTTGTAATGTCTTACTAGAGGCTGTTTATGACTTGTGGGCCCATGATTGGACTGGGTCCCACGGCCAATATAATATAAATTTATTGGGTCGCACACATAAAATGTGATGAATGGACTAAGGATTAATTCGAGGATTTCGAATTTTATTGTATGACAAATTAAAATTAGAAATAAATAATGAAATAAATAAATATTAATTAGGATTAATATTATAATTTTATTTTAAATAAGAAATAAAGTATTTCTTATTTTAATAAGAAATATAGGCCCGAAATTCTCCCTCTCTCTTAATTAGGGTTAGGCCAACAATATATATATATGATATATATGGTTGATAACCCTAAAACACATATCTAAGAGTGTGAGCCATCACTTTAATGAAGTAAAGAGAGAAATTCATTTTCTATAACCCTAGACACCAAAGAAGGGAGCTAGCACCCTAGGCAAATCCATTCCTCGTACTCGAGTGTGGATACCGGTAGAGGGTTTTCGTTTCATATGAGACAACACCTGTAAGATGATTTTAAGTTTTAAGAGGTTAGTAATTGTTACTTTCTCTTTATTGAGTCAATTGGATCATATAGATCCTGATGGGTTTCATTATTTTCGTTGCGTTTTAAATTTATTTTTCCTATGTCGAAACCCAACAGTGGTATCAGAGCCACTTGCGAATTTAATTGATTCAATAATAATGTTTTATATGTATGTGATGTATATAAAATCGTTCATATGTGATATGAGCAGTATGTATGTTGGTACATGATAAATCTATTACATTTGATCATCTTAATAATTCTGTTTGTATGTGATATGAACGAAATAATTTTGTTTATATGTGATATGAACGAAATCAATCTATTTATATGAGATATGAACATTTTTAATTATTTGATAGTTATAATATTATGTTCTTTGGCTTCAAAATTTATAGATGTTAATATGATTAACATGTGTGTGTTAATTCTCTTTTAATAAGATTAAACAAATTAGATATAGACTAAGGTGGTATTTTGTATATGTTGTGAATGTTTAATGTGATTAAATAACTATTAATAAGATTGGGAGAATCATTTTTCATGGATACAGAATAGGGTTTCAGGGCAGAAAATTGTTAATGAGATTAACATTGCCTCAAAACTTCGAAGGGTGCTTCCTCTTCAGAACGCCGTAAGGAGCGCTGCCCCTTAATCCTGCCCGCTAATCGGCTAGTGGGACTGCCGTGTTATCTAATCGTAGCGCATGAAATATCATTATAATTATTATCGGTCGATTATAATACATCAATTTTATGTGATCTATTAAGTTGATATGAGATTACTTGATTTTAATTGATGTATGTATGATGTCTTTGCATGGTGCATAGAATGGCCAATCGATAACCTTGTGATGGTGTTTTCTTTATTTGTATTATTTATTCATTTTATGGGTTTGTAATTTTAAATACAACTTGCGTGTCATTCTTTCATTGTAATTTTATTTTACTAATAGTTTTAGAAGGATAGTTTATTTCATTATTGTAATGAAGATTAAGGAATTTCACGAAGACCATGAAGGGGATCGATCCAATTCCATAATGATGGAGGTGCAAAGTGGAAGTCGTTGATCAAGACGAGCTTATGTTATTCCACCTAAGATTGACCTTTGATCTTTATATTAGCTTATAAAGATCATATAGTTTTGGGCCATGCTATAACACGTTTTATATGTTATGCATATTATATCGGCATGTGATGCGATGAATGATTATATATGTGTACAAAATGCCATGTGTGGGATGATGTATGATATATAAATAAATAGACATCATAAGTTAAAATTAAAATTCCCTCACCATAATTGTAAGTCATATGCCACCTATAATTATAACACTTGTCAATACTAAGATCACTAAATATAAGTTTTACCAAAGCAAAGTACATTAGGTTATCATAGTAAGGCAAGATGGGTAATGGTGCTACCCATATGCTAAAATATTGTTAGACTTAATTAGGCTATCAAAATGGTTTTGGGCCTAAGGCATTAGATGGGATAATAATATGCCAGGACGTATGATGTCAAAATCCCATAAAGAATCTAAAAGTTACATTAGATATAATTGGTAAGGAGTTATCTACTTAAATAACTTGATTTTAAGTGTCATACCAAAGAAAACTTAGAATTAAGTGAAATATGGATCTTAGCCCACTAAAATCGTTACAATTATTGTAATCAATATTAAAGGTGAATATTTTAATGGGAGTTTTTTTTTTAAGAAATACCCTAAAATAAAATTGGTACTAATATTTATTTGCATATTTGTAGATCAATGGGTTCAAATAACACTTTCACATTATCACTACGATTACTCCTTGAGAAGGACAAGCTAAAAGAAGATGGTAATAACTTTCTTGACTGGTATAAAAAACTTGAGAATTGTTCTCAAGCAAGAAAGGAAGCTATATATGCTTGATGATCCTATTCCTCCTATCTTACCTACTAATGCCCAAAGGGCAGTGAAAGAAAATAAAGAAAACATGCTAATGATTTAGTTGATGTGGGATGTCTTATGTTAGCCACAATGTATCAAGAACTTCAGAAGGATTTGGAGCATTTGGAGGCTTATGAGTTGAGCAGTCATCTCAAACAGACATTCCAACAATAAGCAAGGCAAGATAGGCATGAGACTACTAAAGCTTTCCATTTTTGTAAAATGGCTGAAGGTGCATTGGTGAGCTCTCATGTTCTGAAATGAAAGGCTACATTGATCACCTTGAAAGGATTGGATTTCCCATCACTCCAGAACTGGCCATGGATTTGATCCTTATTCATTGCCAAATAGTTATAACCAGTTTTTTATGAACTATAATATGAATAATAAGGAGAAATCCATTGTTAAGCTGCATATGATGCTTAAAATAGTTTAGCAAAGCATTAAAAAAGGGCCAAATCACATTCGTATGGTTAATAAGGGAAAGGGGATCAAAAATAAGGGCAAAGGTAAGGCTAAGTCAAAGGTTGCTGGTAAGTTTAAGGCATAAGCTAGACCCAAACCCAAAGAAAAAGCTCCAAAGGAGGGAGTTTGTTTTCCATTACAATAAACCTGGTTATTAGACGAGGAATTACAAGCTCTACTTGGAAGAAGAAGAAGAAGAAGAAGAAGAAGAAAAAGAAGAAGAAGAAGAGTAATGAGACTACATCTTTAGGCATTTATGTTATAGAAATTAATTTATCCACTTCTACTTCCTGGGTATTAGATATTGGATGTGGATCTCACATTTGTACAAATGTGCAGGGACTCAAAAGGAGTAGATAACTGTAAAAGGGTGAAGTAGACCTATGAGTTGGAAATGGGGCAAGCGCCGCTGCCCTTAGCCATAGGGACTTATGAATTGACTTTGCCCAATGGGCTTTTGTTATTTTTGAACAATTGCTTCTATGTTCCTACTTTGAGTAGGAATATTATTTCAGTTTTTTGTTTAGACAATGAATGTTTTTCTTTTCTTGTTAAGAATAAGAAATGTTTTATTTATTATGATGATATGCTTTATTATATTGCTAATTCATATGGTGGCCTTTATCTCCTAAATCTAGAAAAATCCAACAATCAGGATATTTATAACATAACTATAAAGAAATCTAAACTAGGTGATTTGAATAAAACATATTTATGGCATTGTCTCTTGGGTTACATAAATGAGAAATGCATATCAAAACTCTATCAAGATGGACTTTTGGAATCATTTGATTTTGAATCATTTGACAATTGTGAATCTTGTTTATTAGGCAAAATGACAAAGGATCCCTTCACTGGACATAGTGAAAGGGCCGTTGATTTATTGGGCCTTATACATAATGATGTATGTGGTCCATTAAGCATAAATTCTAGGGGAGGATTTCAATACTTCATTACTTTCACTGATGATTTCATTAGGTATGGCTATGTCAATCTAATGAAACATAAACATGAATCATTTGAAAAGTTCAAAATGTTTCAAAATGAAGTTCAAAATCAACTTGGTAAAACTATTAAAGCACTTCGATCTAATTGGGGTGGTGAATAATTAAGCCAAAAGTTTGATAATCATCTAAGAAATTGTGGAATTGTTTCACAATTAACTCCACCAGGGATGCCATAATGGAATGGTGTTTCTAAAAGGAGGAATTGAACTTTATTAGATATGGTTCGATCAATGATGAATCAAACAGATCTTCCTTTATCTTTTTGGGTCAATGCATTAGAAACAGTTGCATTCACTTTGAATCAAGTTCCATCCAAAGTAATTGAAAAGACACTATGTGAGATATGGATCGAAAAAACTCCTAGTCTATCTTTTCTAAAGATTTGGGGCTGTGAGGTTTATTTCAAACGACAAGTCTCGAATAAATAAGCACCAAAATCTAATAAATGCCTTTTTGTGGAATATCCTAAAGAAAATAAAGGATGTTACTTTTATAATCCCTCTAAGAACAAAGTGTTTGTTGCTCGAAATGGTGTCTTTCTAGAAAAAGAATTGATTTCTAAAAGAACTAGTGGGAGTAAAGTAGAACTCGAAGAAATTCGAGAACTATATGATGGCATAAGACCATCGATGGAAACTCAACATGTTTCAAAAATAGTTATGGAACCTGTGCAAGTTGCATGAGAATTGCGCAGATCTAATAGGTCATGACATCAACCCAAGAGATATAGATTTCTCGTAAAAGATAGTCGTGAAGTAATGCTTATGGATCAAGATGAACCTACTACCTATCAAGATGTTATGTCAAGTCTAGACTCTAAGAAATGGCTAGAGGCCATGAAATCTAAAATGCAATTCATGTATGACAATTAAGTTTGGAACTTGATTGATCCACCTAAAGGAATTAAAACCATTGGTTGCAAATGGGTTTTCAAGAAGAAAATTGACATGGATGGGAAAGTACATACCTTTAAGGCAAGACTTGTTGCAAAAGGTTTCAAGCAAACTCATGGTATTGACTATGGTGAAACTTTTTCCCAAGTCGCAATGCTTAAATCAATAAGAATTTTAATTGCCATTGCTGCATATTATGACTATAAGATATGGTAAATGGATGTCAAAATAGCATTTCTTAATGAAAACTTACTTAAGTATGTGTATATGATACAACCTGAAGTTTTTTTCATCATGAGAATTCCAATAAGGTGTGCAAGATGCAAAGATCCATTTATAGATTAAAGCAAGCTTCTCGGAGCTGGAATCTTTGTTTTGATGAAACTGTCAAAGAGTTTGGATTCATCAAAAAGGAAGATGAACCTTATGTGTATAAGAAGGCTAATGGGAGTGTAGTAAAATTTCTCATCTCGTATGTCGATGACATATTACTCATTGGGAATGATATCCCTACATTGCAAAAGACCAAAGATTGGCTAGGGAAATCTTTTTCAAAGAAAGATCTAAGCGAAGCTACTTATATCCTTGGAATTAAGATCTATAGGGATAGATCTATAAGGACAATTGGTCTAAGTCAAAGTACTTATATAGATAAGGTGGTGAATAGGTTAAGTATGCAAAATTCTAAAAGAGGATTTTTGCCAATGTCTCATGGCATCATTCTTAGCAAAACTCAATGTCATATGACATCTGATGAGCAAGATCGCATGAGCATGATTCCTTATGCCTCGGCTATAGGATCTAACATGTATGCCATATTATATACTAGGCCTGACGTTTCATATGCATTGAGCAAGATAAGCAGATACCGATAAGATCCTGGTGAAAGTCACTGGACAGCAGTTAAGAATATCCTTAAGTACTTGAAAAGAACTAAGGATGCATTATTAGTGTATGGAGGGTGGAAGATGAGCTAATAATAAATGGTTACATAGATGCAAGCTTCCAATCTGACAAAGATTATTATAGATCGCAGTCTGGATATGTGTTTTTCTTAAATAGAGGTGTTGTTAGCTGGAAAAGTTCTAAACAAAGCACTCTCGCTAATTTTACAACAGAAGCTGAGTATATAGCAACATCGGATGCAGCTAAGGAAGCAGTTTGGATCAAGAAATTTGTTGCTAAACTGAGAGTAGTTCCTACTATCACAAATCCTATAGACCTTTATTATGATAATATTGATGCTATAGCACAGACTAAAGAGCCTAGATCCCATCAAAGATCCAAACATATACTTAGGCGCTTTCATCTCATTCGAGAAATCATTGAAAGAGGAGATGTTAAAATATACAGAGTACCAATAGATGAAAACACTGTTGATCCACTTACAAAGGCTCTCCCATAAACCAAACATGATAATCATACTAGGTCCATGGGTATTAAACACTTATGTGATTAGGCCTAGTGCAAGTGAGAGATTGTTAGTGGTTATGTCATAGACTATAGATTTGGTTTTTTATGTAATGCCACATTTCATTTTATAAAATTGAGTTTTTTTCATGTTATTATATTTTGGCATGTTAGAATATAATAATGTTTCTAAATAACAATTTAATGTTACTTTAACTATCCCCAGTTATTTATCATTAAAGGGATAATGATAAATAAAACATGTAATGGCCTCAACACCGGTCTGGCCGTGAACAGTAAATTTCGATGGTGAATAGTATACCCGAGCCATAAATTGGACCCGAAAGTGAAAAATATTTTATTTGACCATCGGAAAGTACTGGTCATGGTGAGTCCGGGGTTGAAATTTGAAGTGGGATTGAGGTCAAATAGGCCTCCGAAAGTCAAAAATACGAAAAAGGTAGCGAGGCAATTCCCCCTGATAGGGAATGTAACTTGATTTTGCATAAATTTTTTAAAAATAGTAAATGAACTCTAAAAATTGCCAAATTTTGTAGTTCTCAATGAAATTTCATGTAGATTATTTTGGTATAAAAAATGAATTTTTCGGCGCTGTCGACAGTTGTCGAATCGGACCAGTTTGATGGAATCGGACCAGTAACGAACTTCGATTGAGCTAAAATTTTACATACCACCTAGTTTTGATATTTTAAGAATTATGAAATCAAATTTGAAGTGATTTGGAGTGAGGATATGGGAGAAATCATTTAGGGCTTGAATTAGGTGGTTAATGGGCTTTTATTTGTTAATTAAGCCCAATAGCCTAACCCAAGCCCATTTCACCCAAAAGGCCTAGTATAAATAGAGTGAAAATTCTAGAGAAAGCCAGCATCTTCATCTTCCTCCTTCTCCCCTCCCTTTGGCCGAACCATCTCCCACCATTTTTCCTTGGATTTTCTCTTCTCCTTCCTCCATTTTACACTAAATTCAGCCCTAGTATAATATATTCCACCTCTCTAGTTTAGTTTAGTACCTTCCTATCTTCAAAAAAGGGAAGAAAAATAAGAGAAATCAAGAGAGAGAAATTAGGGTTTCATTTGAGGTAAGTGAAAGCAATGAGTTAAATTTCTTTTCTAGGTGTCTACTAGTAATTTTGGGTGCCTAGATGTCATTTATGATTTCAATTTTAGCATTTGAGGTCAAGAAACTAGGGTTTTAATGGGTTAAAGTTTCGGTTTACATAGGGAATCAAGGAAAAGTTCAAGCTTCCAAGGCTAAAGGCAAGGAAAAGGAAGCTTAGGCAACCTAAAGCTAGAAAAGGAAGGTTAGTGACTAATAAATCTTAATATTTTCCTTGATTTTAGTTAATTAATCTTTATGTAACTTAAGGAAAATATGATAAAAATAGTGTTTAACTCAAAGTAATGGTAGATGAATGCCATGAGACTTTAAATAAGTGTGTTTGAATGTTTAAATGAAGTGTTAAGTAAATATATGGTATAAATCCTATGTTGGCCGAATGAACTCCCTAAGAAAACTAAGGTTTATTTTGTGAATTTTAATGAAATTATGCTTTAAAATTATAGTAGAAATGAAATAATATGCTTAAAAATTTTTATGGAATTTTTTGAAATTAAATGGATATTTTAGAGATAAATTTTCAATTATGTAAGTGATGAAACTATTGAATCAATGTGAAGTAATGTGAAATTTGATGAGAAAGCAAGTAATTTTAGTGAATTATGATAGATTAATTCACAAATTACGTAAAGGAATGAAAAAGAATAAATAAATAAGTAAGCAAGCATAATTAAGTAATGAAATAATAAGAAAATAAATGTTTGATTTAAAATTTTTGTGAAATTATGCCCTTAGAAATAGTCTGGCAGTAAAAGACTAGTTCAGAATATAATTGGCTAGCCATAGGGACATCTGAACTGCGGTGCAAGTCATGGCGACTTGCTTTGCTATGGTAGGATCACTGATCTCTATGGCTTCTGTCTGTATCTTATATCTGTTATGTGAAAAAAGTGATCTTTGAGATTATTTTTCAGTTTGTCTGGGGCTCGTGGGGTCCATGTTTCGAGTATTCTGTTTGAGAATTTCTATCGGTACTGTACTAGGGGCATGAAAGTGATAATAAGTTAAAAGAAGTAAAAAGAAAGATAAAAATGAAATTTTAAGTGGAAAAATGGCTTCAATGAAAGGAAATAAAAGTTTAGGGGCAAAATAGTAATTTTGCCAAAATGGGTAATTAATAAGTAAAAATGAATAAGAAATAGTTAATAAGGGTAAAATAGTAATTTTGGAGATCTAACAGTGTCAAAAGATAAAGTTTTATGGTATAGGGACTAAAATGTAATTTTACCCGAAGATGATATAATAAAGCATAAATAATGAATAATGGAAGAAATGATATAATAAAAATGAAAATAAATGATTATAATGGCAAATTCGTAAATATATGACAAAAAGGTCAATTTTGTAATTTAACAAGATTTTAAGGATTTAATTGAAATTTGTCAAATAATTACGTAATAAATGAGAATAGGTATAAATAGTGTAGATAATAATTGTTTGCCCTTAATTTTGAATAAAATGCATTAAATTGTAATTACATTGAGAAAGTACGCATAAAATTGTATTGTAAGAAAGAAATAAATATTATTTGAAGAAATTATTAGGATTGTCAGTCACCACTGGGCATAATTTATGCTCAGCATGTAGTTTCTGCTGCATGCAGGTAGCGAGTCAGAGGAGCAATAATGAACGATCAAGAGAAGTTATTTTTTTTTTGTTATGTAGTTGTAGAAGAATCTGGCATGTATAAATGTTTATTAGCCGTGGCATGTATATAAATGGACAGTTATGTATAAAGACATACTTATGTAAAGATATGTAGAGATGTGTGCATGTGGTTATGATCTATATATATATATATATATATATATATATATATATATATATATATATATATATATATATATATATATGTATGAGTTATTGGAGGATTGATGGGAGTTTTGATGAATGTGATGTTTTATTAGAAGTGTGGTGCCTCTGAGAGGTTGTAGTTTGTCTGTTTTTCAGGGGGCTAGTTAGAAATACAGCCATTATAATGCCAAAATTTTGTTAAGTGAATAGTAATCCATAACAGTTATAGATTATCAAACAACTAAGTTTAAAGTTATAATATTAAGCACTAATGTTCATTAAAGGTTAATGAAAAAGAAGAAAAAAAATTACCGGTGTGTTACAAAACAACTACGAGTTTGATTGATAATTATGGGATGCTTATATATGGTGATATAAATCAAACTTGTAGGTACTCGTTGGAGAATAAAGTAATGGATTGACCCGCTATGAGATATTACATGGATTAATGTCATTAGTGATCTCATAATAGTTATGTTATTGATCCTCAGACCTGAGATTATCAAAGTATCCTACATGAGGAACATTATGTTTTAACATAACTAAACATTATCTTTAATCAGATAATAATAAAGGTTATGATTAGACATGATGATAATCATGTAGAGGATAGTGAATAATCAAGATGGAATTTATCCCTATTTTATGAGAGAGATATCTATTGGGCCCCTCGATAAGTAGAACTGAGAAATGTATGGCCATGCTCAAATTAATTAATGGAGCAATTAATGTCATGTGATATTATCAGTCTACTTAGTGTTCGAGAAATTATATGTTTGACTATATAAGTTTGACATGGACCATGACTTATATTCATACAAGATATCATTTGACAAAGGGATTGTAACATGTTCTATGAGGTTAAAATTGAATTATCTATATTCATATTATTTGGATAGTCATAATGTCTTGCAAGAGGCTGCTTATGACTTGTGAGCTCATGATGGGATTGGGGCCCACGGCCAATATAATATAAACCTATTGGATCGTACACATAGAATGTGATGAATGGACTAAAGGTTAATTCAGGCATTTCGAATTTTATTTTATGATAAATTAAAATTCAAAATAAATAATGAAATAAATAAATATTAATTAGGATTAATATTATAATTTTATTTTAAATAAGAAATAAAATATTTCTTATTTTAATAAGAAATATAGGCCTAAAATTCTCTCTCTCTCTTAATTAGGATTAGGCCAATTATATATATATGATATATATGGTTGATGATCCTAACACATATACCTAAGAGGGTGAGCCATCACTTTGAGAAAGTGAAGAGAAAAATTCGTTTTTTGCAACCCTAATCGCCAAAGAACGGAGCTAGCACCCCAAGCGAATCCGTTCCTCGCGTTCAAGTGTGAATATTGATAAAAGGTGTTCGTTTCATGTGAGGTAACACCTGTAAGAAAATTTTATGCTTCAAGAGGTTAGTAATCATTACTTTCTCTTTATTGAGTCAATTAAATCGTATGGATCCTAATGGGTTTCATTATTTCTGCTGCATTTTAATTTTATTTTTCCTATGTTGAAACCTAACATTGGAATGCATAAGTCTCATTTAATGAATTAATTTGCTTGCAAAAGGCATATTAATGCATTTGGAAACTTAACTGTAGACATAGGGTCCTGATACGGCTTTTGTCTAAGTTATCTAATGAGAAAAATATTTCTCTTAGAAGGATAAGGAATAGAGAGGTTCGGGGTCTCTCCATATTTTTTATTTGTTTCAAAATGATTCTAGGTCTCTGGGCCCCTTATATTGCTTGGTGGGAGCAAGAGCTCCATTTCAAGTGCTAGCTTTGACCTGATGAATCATGCTTGTGACTTGAAGTCACACCCATAACTAGCAGATCATATCTATAGTAGGAAAAGGCCAAGCTATAACCATTACTCATTACTCACAACTGTGGTATGGCCTTTTCATAGAAAAAGCTTTAAAAGGCTAAGAAAAAGGTGGAAAAAAGGTTGGATTTTGGTTATTGCGACCCTTACGCTTCCTCCCTCTAGTTTTTCAAACTTTATAGCTATAAACAACAACTTTCAAGCTTTAAATATCAACCATATATTCAAGGAGAGATCTCAGAGCTTGATGTTTTGTTGTTTTAAAGAGGAAAATGCACTGAAGGTAATATTATATCGTTTTATCCTTCTTAGCCTAAGTTCTCTTATTTATGCATTCACTTTTGAATGTTGTAAACTCGCCCTTTAGGTGCTTTATTAGCACTCCTCTCATTTTAGACAAATTTAAGTCGTGAAACCAACTCGTGGGTAATTAACGTATGGTAGGAGCATTGTAAGTTGTGTATTTTAAAAGTTTTTTTTTCACTAGTTTTGATTTGGCTTTGGTTTAAAACCAGTAAAAGGATTTTTTTAAGGTTTTAAGGGTGTTTTATTCTCTTAGGATTTTCTTACCTTCTGGGTTTGAAACCCATAAGTGTCAATGAGCAAAAAAGAGAGGGAGGAAAAAAGTTGTTGCTTTGAAGTGACTTACAGTCATATGACTTAGTGAGTCATTACTATAACTCATTTTTCCTTCCTTAAATTGTTAGCCCGTTTGACTTGCATTTGTGACTTGCTAGTCATAAATGTGTTTCATCACTCAGGCCTGAGTGTGACTTAATAAGTCATGCCCCAGATTTCATTTTCCCCCTCTTTTAGATTTCTTTTTCAGTTTTATTTTATTTTTTGGTCTTTATGGGATTTCTTATTTTGCTCGTGCATGATCTATGCCTCATTATGTGCTATATGGCTAGCGAAGTAGAGTAATGTCAATTTCTTATATTTAATTATGACTTTATAGTGGTACAGTTTAAAATTATAGGTTTTGGCTTGACTAACAAAAATTTTACATAAAAGTATTTGTATTAAATAATAGGGGGCTTTTGCTAATAAATTGGCACTAATATCCTAGCTTTCAACTAATAAAACTCAAAATAAATGATTCTTCATGGTTGTATAAGAGGACCAACATTGTCATCCAAATAAAGCCAATAAATATCTCAGTTTACGTATGATTATTTAATATGATATGTATATTCATGCCATAAATTACACAAATTTTTAGTTTAATTTAGTGTGTTTTACTTTCTATTGCCAGTATATATGTGTGTGAGAAGAGAGATGAAGCAAATAATCTAAAAAGCCAACTATGTCATATTAACCAAAGGTATGAATAAGAATAAGGGTTTAAACCATTCTGTTGGTTTTGGTCTCATGAAATTGGATTGCCATTTTCAAATGTGTTATTAGGTGGCGACTCCATCATACCAATTTTGTGGTGTCCAAATACGTTTTATGAGATCGATTGCCAACAATGGGATAAGAGTACCCCCAACACACTATCCCAAGCCTTCTAGAGGTTTAAAATTTGATGAATTGAATCAAATTTCTCGATTATTGCAAAGTGATCGATCATTACAAGAGGAAGATCTTTGCCTAATAATCTCTAAAAGTTGGACCGATCTAGATAAAATTATTTGCTGGAGCAATGCATGTCACATTTACCATAGGTTGCCTTGATATATATTGTCAAATTTAACTTAGGTTGCCTTCATATATATATCTGTGTGTGTGTGTGTGTGTACATATATATGTATAAAACTGAAGCAAACATACACATACACAAATCATTGATTCTTTTCACTGAGAACAAAAATAGAAATAAAAACTAAAAATATCATTTAAAATTGGTTTGATTTAAGTGATTTATCATCTGCTCTTGTTAAGGTCTTTATTCAAGTTTTGTTAATAGAGAAAATCAATGTGGTAAGCTTTCATCTTCATATTAATTCGACTGATTTTGACTTGTAAACTTTGATAAATTAAAAATTATAAAAATTAAAAATATCAAATGTAAAAATTTTATAAAAATATCGATTAAATTAATCTATTTTTTGATTTAAATTTCATTCCATTTTCTTGGGAACATTTTTGCCCTAAATACACTTACAAACTAATGCTAATGTATAAAAATGATTTTGAAATGATAACCGAACTATGTATACAAGCTTCCTTGAGTAGCCTAATTCTCTAGATTATTCGAATTGCCAAGATCCAAACTAATACCTACAGTGTCATTTTGAGAAGTCCTACTTAAAAATGGACTCATAAGCTACCTAAAGAAGGTGTAACACCTATCTCAAAAGTTTGGTTTAGTTTTCTGATTTGGTTGCATATCTTCCTCAATGAGAATCCTATGAACATTAGGAATCATAATTAAAATAGGACTTCTATCCTTATAAATAGCAGGGATATTTGGTATATTCTCTCTCTTGGCCAATTTTACTCTAAAGATATTCTTTTCCACTTTTTACTGACTTGACTATCAAAGATTCCCCTCATAAAAACCCCACCAATTTTTCTTTATTTTTAAGTACCATTGGATCGTGAAAAGCATCTCGGTTCAAGTCAAATCCTAGTGATAGTCTATTAAAATAGAACTGATATCATTTAGTGTAGTGAGCATGGACCTTTATCCCTTAAAAACCATAAATCCCAAAGAGGAAAACAATCAAACCAGAAATGACTAGAGCACTACACCACCACCTTTACAGATACCTATTTTTTCACCCCTAAAACCAATTCCCTAAGGTACCTCCACCAATCTACCAATCACTAACCTACCTCCAACCCCCGAAATTCCCATACCTAGCCTTACTCCACAGTTTGCCTAAGCCCTTATGGTGACATTGTCACACCTAGCAACATAAAGCCTTCCTCAACCATCACCTCAAACTACCATAGTAACAAACACCACCCTAAATGCTGAAACCCAAAACCTAACACCCCCTTCACCGACCCTATCGCCTACAGTCACTTTAATAATGGATGAATTTGAGAAGCTTTTCGAAGAAAGGGTGTTGAAACACTAGAATTGCAACACACTATTGTTAGTGGTTGTGCCCTAGGCCAAACATTAGGGCCTTTATGTAATGTTAAATTTCATTTTATAAAATTGGGTTTTCTTTATGTTATTGTATTGTAGGCATGTTACATTATAATAATATTTGTAAATAACAATTTAATGTTATTTTGACTATCCCTAGTTATTTATTGTTAAATGATTGATGATAAATAAAGACTAGTATAAGTTTAATTGATGATCATGGGATGATTATATATGATGATATGAATTAATCTTATAAGTACTTGTTAGGGAACAAAGTACTGGATAGACCCGCAATGAGACACTACATGGGTCAATGTCATTAGTGATCTCACAATAGTTATGTTATTGATCCTTAGACCTGAGATTATCATAGTATCCTACATGACGAACATTATGTTTTGACACAATCAAACATTATCTTTAATCGGATAATTATAAAGATTATGATTGGACATAATGAGAATCATGTAGAGGATAGTGAATAATCAAGAAGGAATTTGTCCCTCTCTTATGAGAGAGATATCTGTCGGGCCCCTCGATAAGTAGGACTGAGAAATGCATGGCCGTGCTCAAATGAATTGATGGAGTGATCAATATCATTTGATATTATCAGTCTACTTAGTGATCGGGAAATTATATGTTTGGACTATATAAGTTTGACATGGACCATGACTTATGTTCAAACAAGATATCGTGTGACAAAGGAATTATAACATGTTCTATTAGGTTAAAATCGAATTATCGATATTCATATTATTTGGGTAGTCATAATGTCTTGCTAGAGGCCACTTATGACTTGTGGGCCCGTGATGGGATTGAGACCCACTGCCAATATAATATGAACCTATTGGGTCGCACACATAGAATGTAATGAATAGACTAAGGGTTAATTCGGGCATTTCGAATTTTATTTTGTGAAAAAAAATTATTATTATTTTTTAAGATAAGAAATAAGGTATTTCTTATTTTAAAATGGAATGATGATAATAATAATATTTAAGATAAATATTATTATTATTATTATTATTATCGTTTTAGGTAAGAAATAAGATTTTTCTTATTTTAAAACGAGCCCTACGTTTTCTCTCTCTTAATTAGGGTTAGGTTAGTTGTATATATATATATGGTATGTATATATAAAACCAGAATTAAGCAAAAAAGGACCGAGCCGCCACTTAAGAGAAAAGCAAAAAGAAAATCGTTTTCTTGTGTGATTCTAGAGAGAGAATAACAAAAACCCTAGCCGCCAGGAAGGGAGCTAGCACCCCGGGCGATTCTGTTCGTTGCTTTCGCGTGTGGATACTGGTAGAGGGTGTCATTTCGCGTGAGATCGCACCTACAATTCGGTTTATCTGCGCTACAAGAGGTTGGTAATCGTTACACTTCTTCTTTTATTGAATCAATTGGATCGCTTGGATCCGTGGTGGGTTTCCATTGTTCCGCTGCGATATTTTATTTACTATTTAGAAACCCAACAACTATAATATCATGGCATTATTTGCACTCCTCTTTTTAGGGCCATACTATTAAATCCTTTTTCAATTGTAAAGTTGCCTAATCAGCTAAGGTATAATAGAAGTCCAGACCCTTGAGCGCATCTAGATCAGTTCCATTACACCATGTTGATTTATAACATAAAGGATGCCACCTTCTACAAGGTGTTTTTGTAGACCTTGATAAAATCTACTCAGATCTGGTTCAAAAATTTGCCATAGCATTTAATAGATAACTTTCAGTAGTTCAATAATATGTTTGTGTGAAATTCATAGCAACCACTAGATCGACTAAAGTGTCAGCTGACCTACATTAGGTCATCCAGGAGAGAGGAGAGCTTCTATGTAGTTATGTGGAAATGTTTAATGTGATAGTTATAGATATTCATAAATTAAACTTAGAGGTTTCCATTAACATGCTCAGAAGGAAAAAAAGGTGTCAGAATTTTAGCGACTCTTTGAGCAAAATACCCCCATCTGATTTCATTGAGCTTATAAATACATAAGCATGGATCAAGGTAGGTGACCAAAGTAGAAAACATAGATAAGGAAATATATTAAAAACTCTCGAGAAATAGGTCGGGATAGGGAAAGTTCTAAAAGGGGTGATTTCTGAGCTAAATAAAGTATACGTGGTTTCAAAACCATACTTAGGTAGCTATAGTGGAGAACGGTTCACTAAATTAAACTCTACCCCTACGTAAATCCTATCTTTGATGAAGAAGAATGAGCAATTCACTTAGCTAAAGCTAATGAAGAAGGACTTGAATAGGGACCAAAGCCTATACTATACTCTTCAAAAAGATAAAGGGCATAAAATTAATGATTGTAGATAACTCAAAAGAGAGATAGAATATTAGATTAAAAAGGATAGGCTTAAACAATTCATTAAGGGGAACAAAAGTGACGATCATTGAACACCATCTCAGTAGTCAAACAATGGGGAAGGAAGTAGTAGCAAAAAGACCCTAGCAGGAGTAATTCATATGATTGCAGGAGCAAAGCATTATGATGTGTTGGGTTATTATAAAAAGCAAAAGGCAAAGGAAGTTTTCTCACTTTGGCCTAGGTCACCTATCTCGATAGATATCATTTAGTTCTCATTTAAAGATGGAAAACACATTTAGCAACCCCACAATGATGCACTGGTAGTAGAGGCATTTATTGGGAATTTCTTGGTGCAATGGATTCTGGTAGACATAGGTAGTGAAGTCAATTTAATTACTCCACAGGCCTGCAAAGCTTTAGGAATATTGAGTCCATTAGAAGAAGTAACAATTCTATAGATCGATATTTTTGGGCAATTCATCAAGGTGGAAGCTTTGGTCAATTTATCCTTACAGCTCAAAGATGACTCAGTTGTCAGGTCATGTATGAAATGCTTTATGGAAGTAAATATGCCATTATCTTATAATGAAATTTTTGGTCGACCCTTTTTGGTTGCAGTGGATGCTTATATTTCTATGCAAAAGTTAATTATAAAGATTTTTGCCCCGTAAATAGCTGTTATCCTTCAAGGAAATCAAATAATTGCTCGAGAAATATATGTCACCATGCTAAAGGAGGTGAATCAGGCATTGCCAGTTGATACATTTGATGTTCTGATCGACTAAGCTCGAAAGGTGGAGCTTGTAGACTCATTGAAGAAAGTGCAGTTATTGCCAACAAAAATGGTAAAAATTGCTTCGAAAAATACCTGCTCAGATATAGAATTGCTACTAACAGTTATATCATCTTATGCAAATGTGTTTTCCTAGCAACCTTCTAACATAACTGGCATTTTGCCTGAGGTTATGTTTCACTCTCTAAGCATTTAGCCAGGCTGCAAATCAGTTAAGCAAAAGAAACGCAATCATGCACCCGAAAGGTAGCTAGCAATAAATGAAGAAACAGATATTTTGTTAAGGAATGGCTTCATAAGAGAGGTACTCTATCCTGACTAGTTATCTAATGTAGTCTTTATTAAGCAGTCTAATGGAAATTGTAAAATGTGCATTAATCTCATCGACCTCAATAAGGCCAATCCAAAAGATAGTCATCCATTGCTGAACATTAACATATTAGTGGACTCAACATATGGTTTTAAAGAGTATGCTTTCTTAGATGCCTCTATAGGGTATCATCAGATCCCTATGAATTCAAAAGATGAGGAGAAAATAGTATTTATCACTCACAAAGAAACTTAATGCTATAGAGTAATGCCATTTAGCCTTAAGAATGCTAGTGCAACTTATTAGAGATTGATGAACAAGTTATTTGTTAACTAGAAAGGTTAGAACAAGAAGATTTATGTTGATGATATGATTATCAAAAGCAAAACCTTGGAAAATCTACCAAAAGAACTAGAGGAAACATTCTCAAAGCTCAAAAAGTTTAGCCTGAAGTTAAATCTTGAGAATTGCACTTTTGGAGTTCGGACTGGCAAGTTCCTAGGCGTTGTAATTTCTAAAAGGGGAATAGAGGCTAATCCAACAAAGATTGATGATATACTAAAGATGGAACCACCTAAGTCAATTAAAGAAGTGCAAATATTGAATGGAAAGATTACAACACTTGGAAGGTTCAATTCTTATTCAGCCAAATGGTGTCTTCCATTCTATAAAGCTTTAAAAAATTTAAAAAACTTTCAGTAGACTCTGGAGTGCCAATCAGCCTTTGAAGCCCTCAAATAATTCATCAATTCTTCATCCTTACTCAGATGACCTCAATTGGGAGAAATATTATTTATGTACTTATTAATTTTTAAGGGAGCCATAGGCTCAATTTTAGTCAAAGAATAAAGCACTCAGCAGTTTTCCATCTATTACACCAGTAAGGTCCTCTGTGAAGTTAAACTAAAATATTCAATCCTTAAGTAACTGGTTCTGGCCTTAGTCACTTTAGTAGTAAAATTGTACCCCTATTTTCAAGCGCACACTGTAACAGTTCGAACTAACACTTCTCTCAAAAAAGTGATATAGATGCCAAAAGCTTTAAGGATGATAACTGAGTGGGTAGCTTATTTAGGCGAGTTTGATGTTCGATATGAGCTTTGTTTGGTAATGAAGGCACAAGCATTAGCTGATTTTTTGACTGAGCTACGTGCCTCTCCCATCAAGCTAAGCAAAATGCCTTGGAGTTTGTATATCGATAGAGCAACATCCTTAAAGGGATTCAAAGTAGAAGTTATTTTATCTAGTCCGGGAAGGATCTCCATCTGGGGAATGGTTAGGATATCTTTCTCATCATCTAATAATGTCGTGGAATATGAAGTACTATGCTTTGAACTATAACTTACCGTTGACGTAAAGCCTGATTATTTGCTTATTCATTCTGACTATTAATTAGTTATCCACCAGTTGCTTAAAAGGTTTGAAGCTAAAGAGCAAACAATGGTAAAGTATCGAGATTTGGTATCTACTCTAGTATCTTAATTGGAAAAAGGCAAGACTTTATAGGCTATCGAATAGGTACCTCACGAAGAGAACAAAGGAGCAGACTTTCTAGCCAAGCAGGAATCCCTAAGTAACACCAGAGCAGATGGATAGATGGCAATCATCGATTTATCATTTTCTTAACATAGGTCCTCTTTCAAAAGACCAATCTAAATCCAAAAAGATTATTTGGTGATCTAGCCTTTATGCTATTTTGGATAGAAAGTTATATAGGAGCTCTTATTCACATCCCTATTCATTATGTTGGAGCTCGAAAAAAGGCAACAATATTCTTAAAGAGATTCATAAAGGAATTTATGGTGCACGCAGTAGAGCTCAAGCGATAGCTCAAAAAACCTTATTATAAGGATATTACTAGCTAAAAATAAAAGCCAATGCAAAAGAGCTAGTGCAGAAATATGATAAGTGCGACAGTTTAGAAAAATTATCCACTAGGGATCAGCTTGGCAATCCCCAATATACAATATGTGGGCTTTCACATAATGAGGGATAGACATACTAAGACCTTTCCCATTGGCTATCGGGTAAAGAAAATTCTTAGTTGTGGCAGTAGACCATTTCACTAAGTGGGTTGAAGCTAAGCCTTTGGCAACTATTACTTTCACAAACATAATCAAGTTTTTCTAGAAATATATTATAACTAGGTTCGATATTTCGTACACTTTCATTACTGATAATGGAAAACAATTTGATCGTCAATCTTTCAGAAATTTTTGCAAAGAATTGCATATTCATCTAAGATTTAGGTTAGTTTATCACCCACAATCAAATGGTATGATCAAGGTGACCAATAGAACTATCCTAATGGAGTTGAAGAAAAGGTTGGATGAAGATAAGGGCTTTTAGATGGATAAGCTGAACAATGTGCTTTGGGCATACAGAACATCCCCTCATTCGACAATAGGTGCAATGCCTTTTTCTTTAACTTACAGAGTTAAAGCAGTTATTCCATCTGAGATTGGAATGTCGAATATAAGAACATAATAATATAATGAAGAAATAAACAAGAATCTAAAGCTACATCATTCAGACATGCTAGAGGAAAAGAGGGAGCTTGCTTAACTCCGAGATACTCTATACAAACAGTGTATGGCATCGTGCCATAATTGTAAGCTAAAACCTAAAACGTTGTATGTAGGCAAGCTCATTCTTAAAAAAAACCATCAAAGTGTAAACCACAACTAGTGTCAATAAGTTAAGTATCAATTGGATAAGGTTATATGAAGTGTATAAAGTTGTGAATTTTGAGGTTTATCACCTAGAAGACATGTGTAGAAAGATCTTAATGCACTCTTGGAACATCTATAACTTGAAGAAATATCACAAATAACACTTAGCTCAAATCAGCAGTTTTGCCACAAGTACTTTTTATGTTTTAGCTTAAATTAGTAGTTTTTCCATGAGCACTTTTTATATTTTAGCTCCAATCGGTAGTTTCGTCATGAGCATTTTATGCTTTAGCTCAAATCAACAGTTTTTCCATGAGTACTTTTAATGTTTTAGCTCATATTGGCAGTTTCGCCATGAGCAGTTTTGATATTTTAGCTCAGATCAGCAGTTTTGGCATGATTATATTGTTATTTTAAGCTCAGTCTGACAATATTAGCATAAGCATCTTTTTGTTGAATCTCAGCTCGACACCTTCAGCCATAAGTGCATTCAATAATAATACAAGTAGCTTAGCTCGGCTGCTTAAAGCCTTGAGCATTTTCATTAATCTTATTAATCAGCCTTAGCTATTCAATTTATCATACAAATTAAAGTTTGACATTATTTTCTTAACGATCTCTAATTACATTTATAATCAAAGTAGTTTAAAATATTGTTCATAGGAAAACATTACTTGGTAACTTGACCACTTATTGCTTAATTCAAGTAGAGAACATTAAACGAGCTAAAAAACAAAGCCCAAAATTTCTTTAGTTAAATCTAGTAGTTATACTTATATTAGCTCAGCACACTGCTATCTGAACATTAAAGTAAGAATAGAAGAAAGTAATGAAAAGCTAAGACATTCTCATTAAAGGGCAAATAAAACCAAGTTCATTACAAGAGAAAAAGATAGCTTCAGTAATTACATGAGAAAAAGAAACCCTAACTATTCTTTATTGTACTCGACCTCCTCCATCCAAGAAAAATCCTTATTGGGAAATTTATCCTTCACAGCCCGAATAAGTTTGTTCCTATAAGAGACACATATGTCTATAGTAAGATTGTTAACCTTATCCTCGAGCTTGACCAATATCTTCTCTAGCTCAGCAAGATTTATTTTTGAATTAGCCTATTTTGTTAGGCACTTCTCTAGCTTGGCCTTGAAGGCTCGATTTTCTTCATCCTTCTTAGTAATAGAGGCCTCTACCTCAACAAGCTTACGAGCAGCTTCTTCGGCTACCTTGCGGTTAGCTTCTTTTGCTTCTTTGGCTTTAACCTTAATGGCAAAAGTCTGATTTTTCTAATCATTGGCTACCTGCTCGATTTCCTTTAGCTTCCTCTCAAGTTCGACAATATTTTTTTATCCTCTCACAGTAAGCCCAAGATTTTATTCATTTTTTCGATCATAATATTCGATAAAATCGCACTCTATATAGAAAATATGTTAACATATGAAAAAAATAAAATAAAATAAAAATAGCTTGAAAATGATACCTTAACTTGATGCCTCTGTATAGCCGCTGACAAGTGATCCACTTGCAAATTCATAAAAGATGCCACTTCATCCGGTATGTAAGTGAGTAATGAGCAAAAGCTATTGAATTCAGGATTGAAGGAGCTATAAGCTTGAGAATTCTGTAGCCAAAAACATCAAACTTTATCTATCATTTTATTGAGTTTTTCTTTCCAATTCGGGGGGAAGGAAGGAAATGACCCTTCTTCAAGAGTTCAGGAAGATGATGACCCAGGTAGCAATATCAAAGTTATGCCCATATATGATGGAGGAGATGGTCTAGTCGAATGAGATGTAAGGGATGCACAAGATATTGTAATCATGTCAAAAATGTTGTTATGGAGAGCTGATGATGAGTGCATTCTGAGCCAAACTCCTAGAAATGGCTGTAAGAGCTGGTGTCGCACTTGCTGCCTGAGTTAGTGCGGCACTCTCTGCCTAAGCTTGTGTTGTACTTGCTTGTCTAGGGTTTTATATGGTTTTGGCTCTCTAGGCTTTCATTTTCTTGCCAAATGATTATTTTCCAACTCTCTTCATAGATGCAAAACAAGAACATAATGAGAAAAAAATTAGACGTTTATCTTAAAGTAATAGAAAAAGAGTACCTTATATCTTATTTTGAGCTCCTTAGTATGAGTTAGGGTCCATAAAATCATAAATATCAATCCTTTTCCTAGTTAGCTCTCTCTACCGATCCAAAGTTTTTTCCTCTTCTTCAATCAACACCAGAGGGTTATCGTTCTTATTAAAAAATTTCCCCAAAAGGTCCGAAAAGAAAAATCATGTTGGCTTTCTAAGACGAAGAAACTAAGGTTATTCATGGGTTTGGTTGAATAAAAAATTAAATAAACCCAACCCAACATGTATAAAAATAGATGGTTTGGTTGTTAAAAACCAACTCAAAATAGTGTAATTTGCAATGGTTTGGAGCGGTTTAAAAATGGCTGAGCAATTTGAAAACTGTTTGGAGCGATTTAAAAATAGTTTGAAACATATTAAAAACTATACTCATCTTTAAAAAAAAACTCTTAACTCTTTAAATTTTAACAAATAAGACAATGATTATATTAAATTATAAATTATATTTTATTCTAAAAAAATTGCAAATTATCTTTTTTTAATATAGCCATAAATTAAATATAATCATATGTCATATTTACATTCATAGCAAAAACAAGAATACCTAAAGCTCAAAATAACATAAATATATCCCATCTATGAATTCCATTGAAAAATAATTAAAAAATATAAAATAGTAGTTATTCTTCGAGATATAAAAAAACATATCTTCTGTTGTTCTATTTTCCCAAAAAGAAAGCTTTTCATCTTTTTTGTTTAGGCTTCAATGAATATAACTCCATGACCATTATAGTTGATTTCAATTCTGTCAATTTCAATGAATAGAACCTCACTTAGTGCCCTTTTAAGCACTTCTACTTCAAAGAAGTTTGAACAACCAATCTGGAAGAGAATCAGGCATTACATTGAACTTGTTAATAGTAGCATATGAGCATTCCTCTATTTTGCATCTATATATATCATTCAGTTGCTTCAGATCCAGACAAAAATAACTTTGCATATAATAGCACAGAGCATGGAGCCATGTAAATATTATTTCAATAAACTCCTTCCCCTCATCATCCGACTTTAGTAAAATTAAATCACAACTCAATGCCATGAAAAAGAGTGCTTATATCTCAATTGGATATCCATGCACTGTTAGTGTAAGCCCTAGCCCCAATACATTGTAATAAAACACTTTAGTTAATAAATGAGGCATTTGTTTTATCTATTGTATTCCTGTGTATATCAATCGATAGAACTATCCAAGAATGTTGTTTCAGTTTAAGTTATCATATGTGAGGCACATGGTTGTAAGAGCTTGAAACAAATGAGACTTCATTCTAAATATCCCTAGTAAGTCATTGTTATGGGAATAACAAATGAATTAAGACTAGTATGCTCTCTCTGATAAGTTGATTTCTGTCTTACGGATCATAAGGACAAGAGTGTCAATCAGAGATCATAGATACATGTTTAGAACATGGTATCTGGATTCAATCCACTCATGAGAACACTACATGGTACAAGTCATAAGTGTTTCTCATATGCAAGTTTTGTATCAGAGTTCTTAGACCTAAAATCTCTATGAAACTCTTTATGAATTACTGTTTGCTTTGACATACGCCTAATGTGCTCGTAACAGAGTGACAAGTACGGGTATGCTTAGGTATGCATTGATTCATGTTAGAGAGCATGAGAGAAGTAAAGGGATTATCCCCTCTATAAGAGAGAAAATATCATCGGCCACTTGATCAGTGAACTGAGAAGTGTATGGCCATACCGAGATGAAATAATAAGTAATCATTATTTATCTGAGAGTTCAGTGTCATTGGAATATCAAGAAAGGAATTAATATATATATAAGGATGACTAGTTCCATGCCTTATATTAATTCTGATATTTATGGGTAAGGGACTATGCAAAATTGCATTAGGTCACTAAATGTCATCTGCATTTTCATTTAATTTGGAATGCTATAATATCTTGTTAGAGAATATATATAGCCTTTGAATTAATTCATTAATTCATTGCCAATATTAAATGGACCTATAGGATCGCATACAAAGCATTGGGCTTAAAATATTTAAATAAAGTATTGGGTATTAATTTGGACTTTTAATTAAAGTCAAATTAATGTGTGTAATGGGTTTTAAAATTGCTATTGGACCTTGGTCTATGATAGAGAAAAAAATTCAGCCCACAAGGTTTAATTTCAATTAATTAATTATCTTGTATTAATTAAGTTAATTAAGTATTAAAGCCTAAAAGAATTTAAATTAAATTAAATCATTTAAATAAATAATGAAGTGGCCAAAATTCCAAGATAAAAATCAAGGAATTTCGGCACATGCACATTTAATTATGTTAAGTGATTTTATTTAATTAAATGTCTTGTGTTTTATTTCAAATTTGAATTTTAAATTCAAAGGAGTTTAAATCAATATATATTACTTATTTTTAGGAAGTGATTGAAGTTGAATTAATTATCTTGAGATAGTAAAATTCAGATCAAACGCTTGCCAAAAGATAAGGATATATATTAGAAAAGAAATAAAACCCTAAAAATATAGATAGAGTGAATTTTGGCGTGAAACCCTAATTTTGCTTTAGGTTTTGGCGTGAACTTCTCTCTCTCTCTCTCTCTCACTTAATTATTTTGGCCAATTGTCACAAGGAGAAAGGATTGTTCCTCATTCTCTTGTGTTATTGGGTAGCAATAGCAACCTAAGAGAAGTAGAAAATCAAATTTTGTAGCTTCAAACCATAGCCATTACACAATACTTATTTTGAGAGATAGCAATCTCGATTTTAAGCCGTCGGTGCAATTGTGTGTGTGAACATAGAGAGGAGTGGCGTAAAAGGTTGTTCCTTGGCATTGGTGGTGAAGGTCTAAGGCTAAGATATCCCCCTTAGTTGCTGTTCATCATCAAAATCAAGTTTTAAAGGCATCTAAAGTTGTAAGTTTTAAAACCCTAAAATTGCATGTTTCGATTCTTGTCATGGAATTGTATGGCATGTATGATCAAATTTTATTGTTTTCCGCTGCGTGATCTTTATGTGCATACCATGACATATTCCATCATACACACCCTGAATCAAAATTAAAAAAGAAAAAATGAAATGAGAACATTCTGATCCAATATGGTCCATGGCAGTTTAAGTCTAATTCTAAACTTGCTCGCAATCCCATTCACAGTGGCCATAAAATGCCCTAATATTAATGGCCAAAATTTTCACAATGCTAATAGAATTATTGAAACCACTCGAAAAATACCTAAACCATGATCAAAACAAAATATATAGTATATATAATATCAAACAAAACTATGTGATCTAATGCCAATTAGGATTAATTACTCCAAACTACACATATATTGTTGGGAAATAATCAGTTACATACATCACATGTATATGCGAAATTTAAAATTTTTAACCAATAAATCTGATCTTGCCATGAATTTACAATATAAATATTAACGAGAATAAGAAAAATCACCTTTGATTTTTGTTGAACAGTTATTTTTCCTTCTCATCAGGTTATTGCAAACCACAGTGTCCAAAATAGAACACCTCCAATTGTAATCCACACTAGAGAATGATCAAATGAAGCAATGAATGATGGAATCACAAGGCTAGCCGAATTCCCCTTGATGCTAGCAAGGGAGTGGTGGCTAGGGTTTTTGAAGAAGAAAGAATTTTCTTTTCTTATGAAAACTCATTTAACCCTAAAATCACTTATCTTGGATTTTTATAGCTAGGCTGAAAATTCAACTTCATAATGTGATTGGGCTCTTTAAAATTGCTAGATAAATATTAATTGGGCTTCTGGAAATATTATTAATTTATTTAGGCTTAATTAAATCCAATTTAAATCATTTCATAAAAGACTATGCACAGAACCCACAAACTAAACCCTTTTATGCATATACTTGGATTTAATCATCCAAATCAATTCTATATCAATCCAAATTAAATATATAGGCTCCATAACACTTATGAAATATATTTAATTTATTTTATTCCAAGAATTAGGCCTTCTATTTGGAGTTGGCGTGAAACTCATCCTCTAGTGGGTTTCTGCACCAAAACCAATTCTCTAGGCCTCATATATTTCTCCAATGGATCTATTAATTATTTTATCATCCCTATAACACTTATAGTCCAATAATAACTAATTATGAAATATAATATTTCAATTAAGTTCATTTTGCAGAACATTTCTAACTGCGAACATTTCTACTTGATCATAATTAATTAAACTCTTTAATTAATTATTCTCTTATTCATTTCTCTTCTCCCATAATAATATAAAATATTATTATCCTTGTTATTTTATTATTTTATCCTTTACTCTATACATGTGTGACCTATTAGGTTCCTGTCCATATTGGCAGTATAATATGTAATTATGAGTTTCATTCAAAACTCACATGATTTAAACTTCTTTAAATCATTTTATCAATCCCTTATTGATATTTATGATACACTATTATACAATTCATAAGCGGCTTCTAGCTAGGCATCATGACTATCCAAATATTAGGAAAGTCAAGTGGTTCTAACTATACCCTTCCATAGAAACAGTTACCGTGTAATTACTCCTTTCACCATTCTTATCTCAATTAGATTCTGAGTATGAATTTCTGTCAGCTCATATAAATCTAATTATATATGTTCTATTAATTTAACCATTGTTCCCAAAATGTCCTTTATGGATCCCTATCTATCTTGACATATTACTCTGGCCAGAGATTATCTGAACAAGGTAATTATAGATTCATGCGAGATAACTTCCCTTAATAAATCTGAGATGGTGAATTCTTTATCAATTACTCAACTATCTTCAAGTAAGTCATGATATACCCAACCTCTAAACTATGTTTACCCCCAGTTGGATGTAATCAGTTATGGAGTCAAAGTATATCACTTGCTATTAAAGATAACCTTTGTGATCTCAAGTCTAAGGATACTTGCACAACTGCTATAAAGAGATTCCTCACTGACATAGATCTAATATCCATGTGAGGATTTTCTTTGTAGGTCTCCAATGAACTTATTTTTCTAACAAACATCCACATGTTAGCTTTGATCATCTCCTATAATCACAGTTATGAGAACCACTGCTTGAACAATTCAAGAAGCATAACATATGCTAGTCTGTTCGAATTAACAATGTCCTATCTTATTAATTCTATGACTAGGGATATTTAGATATTATCACATTTGCATGCAATAGAAATCTCACATCATGAACACTTTCATGATTTCCTTTGCACTATGTTTATAATATATAGGAATTCATTTATTAATTTAAGATTTACAAACTCATATATTTAAACATAGCATTAATAAATGAATGATGCCTTTTATTAAGAATATAAGTTTATATATATATGAAATACATCCCTTTTACATGGACTCTAGGGCATACTCCCTAACAATCTTCCACTTGCACTAGAGCCAATCACTCATATGTCTTAAATTCATGTTATTTATATGGTGATCATATTTTATCTGGAAAAGTGCTTTAGTGAGGGGATCCACCATATTATTATATGTGGGGACCCTTTCTATTTTTACATCATTTCTAACTACTATTTCCCTTATGAGATGGTAGCATCTGAGAACATGCTTGGATCGCTGATGAAACCGTGGTTTCTTTGCTTGTGCAATGTCTCTATTGTTGTCACAATATAAAGGAATTAGATCAACAATGTTAGGCACCACTCCTAGTTCAGATATGAACTTTTTAATCCATACTACTTCTTTGGCTGCCTCCGAAGTAGCAATGTACTCAGCTTCTATCGTGGAATCAGTAGTTATTTCTTGTTTGGAACTCTTCCAACTAACTGCTCCTCCTCCTATTATGAACACAAAACTAGATTGTGATTTATAATCATCTTTGTCAGTTCATCAGTATATCCATTTACTTCCAAACTTCCCTCTCCATATACCAGAATATATCCTTAGTCCTTCTTAAGTACTTAAGGATATTCTTGACAGCTGCCCAGTGTTCCTCTTTAAAATTTGATTGGAATCTGCTTGTGACACTCAAAGCAAATGCTACATCTGGATGTGTACATAACATAACATACATGATAGAATCAATTACAGATGCATATGGTATTCTATTTATGTTCTCTCTATCCTCTAGTGTCTGGGAACATATAGACTTAGAAAGGTGTTTTCCATGCACCATGGGTATAAACCCTTTCTTAGAGAGATCCATATTGAACCTCTTCAATACTTTATCTATATATGTACTTTGAGAAAGACCTAGCAACCTATTGGATCTATCTCTATAGATCCTTATTCCCATAATATAGGATGCTTCTCCAAGATCTTTCATGGAGAATTATTTGGATAACCCTATTTTAATATATTGGAGAAGAGAAATGTCATTTCCTATGATCAATATGTTATCCACATATAGAACTAGAAAGATAATTGCACTCCCATTAACCCTTTTATACACACAAGTTTCATTTTCATTTTATGAGCAACCAAAATCTTTGATTGTCTCATTGAATCATATGTTTCAGCTCTTAAAGGCTTGCTTCAATCCATAAATGGATCTTTGAAGCTTGCATACCTTTTTGCTATCTCTTGATGTGAACCCTTTTGGTTGTGTCATATACACATCCTCAGTCAGATTTCCATTTAGAAAAGCTATCTTCACATCCATTTGCCAAATCTCATAATCATAATGAGCTACAATGGCTAAAAGTATTCTTATGGACTTAAGCATCGCTACAGGAGAAAATGTTTCATCATAGTCAATTTCTTCTCTTTGATGATAGCCTTTTGCTACTAAGAGAGCGTTATAGGTAACTATATTACCTTCCATGTTGGTCTTCTTTTTGAAGACCCATTTGCACCCTATGGGTTTTATCCCTTCAGGTGGTTGAGCTAAAGCCCATACTTCATTCTTATACATGGAGTCCATTTCAGACTGCATAGCCTTAAGGCATAAATCACCTTCTGAACTATTCAAAACTTCTTGATAGCTTTTAGGCTCATTGTCCTCTACTACAATTATACCTCTATCTAAATCAATGTGAAATCCATATCTCACGGGGATAGAATGCATACTAGTAGATCTTCTAGGATTTTATGTATAATTAGGTTCAACTGTAGTCTCATCATTATGAGATTCAGTCTCGGGTTCAATCGGTTGATCTACTTCTATTTATGGATCTTGAACTTTAACAAGTTCAATTTTACTCCCACTGTCTTCTTATAGGAGAAACTCTCTTTCTAAGAAGACAGCATGCCTTGAAACAAACACCTTTTGTTCTAAGGGATGGTAGAAATAATATCCAAACGTTTCTTTTGGATATCCCACAAATAAACATTTGTCAGACTTAACATCTAGTTTGTCTGACATTGTCCTCTTTACATAAGCAGGACGACCCCATACCTTCATATGAGAAAGTGTGGGTTTCTTGTTGTTTCATATCTCATATGGATTAACATCAATCAATTTACTAGGAACTCTGTTTAACATATAAATAGTAGTTTCTAATGCATATCCCCAAAAGGACTTAGGCAAGTCTGCTCGGCACATCATGGATTGAACCATATCTAATAGTGTTCGATTTCTCCTCTCAGATACACCATTATGTTGTGGTGTATATGGTGGAGTCCATTGAGATAAAATTCCATTATCTTTAAGATAATCTTGAAATTCTTAACTTAAGTATTCTCCACCTCAATCTAATTTAAGTGTCTTAATACTCTTGCCAAGTTTCTTCTCTACTTCATTTTTGAATTCTTTAAACTTTTCAAATGCTTCTGATTTATATTTCATTAGATAGATATATCCAAATCTGGAGTAATAATCTATGAAAGTAATGAAGTAGGAGTAACCTCCTCTAGCATGTGTAGTCATAGGATCACATATATCTGAATGTATTAAGTCCAAACCCATTCTAGCTCGTTCTCCTTTACCAATAGAGGGAGCTTTTGTCATTTTTCCTAATAGACAAGATTCACAAGTATCAAATGATTCAAAATCAAATGATCCCAAATCACCTGACTTGTGTAATTTAGTCATGCGTTTCTCATTTATATGGCCTAAATGATAATGCCATAAATATGAGGTATTTAGATTATCTTGTTTCATTCTTTTGATATCCACATTATACACTTCTTTAATTAAATCAAGAACAAATATACCATTCTCAATGATAGCTTTAGCATAAAATATATTGTTCTTAAAAATGTAATAATATTTGTCCTTTAAAGAAATGTCATAATCGTTCAATAAACAACTGAAAGAAATAATACTTTTAGATAATGTTGGAACATAATAACAATTATTTAACTCCAATATTAATCCACTTGGAAGAAGCAAATGATAAGTCCCCATAACAGTTGTAGAGATGTTTTGTCCAGTAGCTGACTGTAGACATATTTCTACCTTTTCAACTATTCTACTGCTTTTAAACCCCTGTAGATCATTACACAAATGAGATCCACATCCGGTATCTAATACCCAAGATTGTTTTAAAGCAATAGAATAAGTATTTATTTTAATCATATGAATACCTTAAGTAGAAGCATCAACTTACTTCTTCTCCTTGAGACAATCTAGATAGGCTTTGCAGTTACGCTTCCAATGACCATCTTTTCCACAATGGAAGCAAGTTCCTTTGGGATTCTCTTTCTTGGCAACCTTCTTCTTGGAAATTCCACCATGCTTTGGCTATGCCTTGGTCATCATCTTCTTCTTCTTCTTTTTGCCTTTAGCAGAAGTGACAACCATGACACTTTTTGAATCCTTCTTAAAGGATCCATCAACTGTTTCAAGCATATTGATTAACTCAAGAATGGTTACTTGGATCTTGTTCATGTTGAAGTTAAGCACGAAAGGTGTATAACTTGGAGCCAACAAATACAAGATTAAATCTATATATAGATCATTATCAATTACATAGCCAAGTCTACTCAAATGCTCAATATATCCATACATTAGGGGTGTGCAGAATCGAACCACAATTGAGAACCGAATCGAACCGAATGGATTTTGGTCCATTTGGTTCGGTTATTTTGACTTTCGGTTCATTCGGTTCTGAACCGAAAAAAAAGTTTGGTTTAATCGACTCGGTTCAATTCTTGAAATTGAAAAATCGAAAGAACCGAGCCAACCAAAGTTTTTATAGATATATATATTATAGTATTCATATATCAGAGTTGAAGTCTTTGATGAGTGGTTTGAATTTCCAGCAAAGTCTACTAAAACCCATTAGGTCTTGGGTTCAATTCCTATAAGCCATAGTTTTTTCACCTTTTTCTTTTTATTTTTCCCCCTTTCCTTTTTCTCCCTCACTTTTCCATCAATAATTATGGGCGGCCCAAATAGAGGATTGGATCCACAATAAATATGCTCTTTGTCTCACTTTTTCTCTCATTATTCACTGAATTCTTACCAAAAAAACAAATTATTCACTAGTCGTAATAAAAATTAATTTCACTTATATATATATATATATATATATATATATATGATCTATGGTTTTATATTATTTTTTTAGTAAATAAAGAGATTAATTTTAACTTAAAAAAGCATTTATAATTTATATTCTAAAAAGTTATAAGGAAAATAAAATTTTATTAAATTCGACCAACTCTTTTTTTATCAATTGAATTATGCAGGAATATATAGCCATCTGTTATTGGATAAGGGAATCAATTATTAATTAAGTACGGTTTTATTTTATAGAAATTACCTATTCATTTTATTTATGAAGAAATATTTAAATTATAATAAATTTATGTGTGCTTGAAAGTGATTTGCTGTTTCATTATCTTGAATGGTTCCATAATGTCCTAACTTTAAAATAAACTAAAAGTCTATTATTATTATTATTGGTTAATAAGAAATAATCTACATTTGTATGTGGTTAAGGATTTTTTACTTAAGAGTTAGGACAGAGTCTGGAAAGGTGCCTCTGCAATTTCCAAATTATTTTTCATTATGTGCATCGAGTTAATTATTTATTATTTTTGTAAAAGATATTTTTTATATTAATTTCATATTTGTAAACAAGAATTAACTTTTTCAAATTTTTGTGTACTGTTAGTTAGATTTATAAATTTCTTTATTTGAGTCCATATAGCCCTAAAAAAATTCAAAAAAATTGATAAATGAATTTAGCGTAGATAAAGATTTTTTTTATTTTTCATAATATGTGTATTTGTTTTAATTCCAAACCAGATGGATCATATTAATATCATTTTTTTAATTTTTTATTATTTAACTCGCACAGTAAATGAAAAATTTCGAAATCCTTCATTTTTTTACACATAAACAAAAATATGCAAATTAAGTTAATAAAGACATCTTTATATTAATATAATATTTGAATTCATTTTAATTTTTAATAGTAGATCAACTTAATATTTGCAATTTTTTAAGGGGTAATTTTACTTTGTATATTATTTTAATTTCAGTTATTTTAAATGAATTTATTTTGTTGAAATAAATTAATTTAATTTATGGACCCATATAGGTTAAAAGCCCAATAAAAAATAATTCCATATTGACCCAGAACCGATTGAATCGAACTGAACCAATCGAAATTATTTCGGTTTATTCGGTTTTCGATTCTACAAAGTTCGATTTCGGTTCGATTCTTATATTTCCTGAAGTTTGGTTTTCAGTTCAATCGGTTTGGTCCAAAATCGAACCGACCGAATGCTCACCCCTAACATACATCTTTAATGTATGAGTAGCAGACGAAGTGCCTTCCACCATTTTGCAACTAAACAGAGTTTGAGCAATCTCATATTGCTCAGTTCTAGCTTGAAAAGAATAAAAATTCTCTAGATGCAAAATGATGGTTCTAGCATCCATCATCTCATGTTGCTTCTGAAGCTCTGAGGACATAGCATCCAGCATTAGACATGCCACTGCTTCACTATCCTCCATGTATTTTTGATAAGTGCCCTTGATCTCATCAATGGCATCATCTAATGAAAGTGGTGGTGGATATTTATCCAAGATATAATGGATCTTTTCAGCTTTGAGAAAAATTCTCACTTGTCTAATCCAATCGAAATAATTACTGCCAAACGGCTTGTTATCCAAGATTGATCGTATGTTAATGTTTGATGTGCTCATGATGATGACTTAGATGTGAAAAAGAAAACATATGAGAGTATGTTCATATATATATGTATGTATTAATTAGGTCTTTAATTAATCCATTTACTCTCACTATTTTATTGCGAATCAATAGCCTTCACTATATAATCCAAGAAAACCCGATAGTTTTCTTAGTGGGCCAATATCCAATCCTTGATATGAAATTTGACCTTGACTGTGGTCAACAAGTTAAACTCCATACCCTTGAAAGTTAGGTAACTCTATACTAATTGTGTCTTTACACAACTATTGGATCATTAGGTTATCAACTCTTATGAATGCATATCATATATACATTCCCTAATCTTGCCTCTAGAACCATTAGCCTTAATTGTGGTCAACAAGCTAATGGGCTAGCTAAGATGACCCATTTAATTAGATTCGAACATATTCGATATAATGTGAGCTTGACTGTGGTCAACAACCCACACTATAAAGAACTCTAGTTCTCCTCCAATTAATGGAAAGCTTATATACCTTAGTATTAGTTTGAGGGATTTTAGTTAATTAAGTCTCATCATACATGGTTGGCATACATTGGTATGCATCTTATATCTATCATATAAATATAAGCATACAAATATGGCATAGTTATGGACTTTACTATATTGACCTCCCCAAGGCAAAAGGGAAATCAAAAGGTTAAATCTAGGTAATATGCATGATTCAAACAAGTAAAAATAATTGCATTATCTTCAATCTTGTTGGATCTCCATCCAGCCCATCTTACTCCTTGATAGTGGTCTCCATTTTTATATCTAATTCTAATCTAAGTAATCTAATTACATATTACAATTTGAAAAAGAAATACAAACCAAAAATAAGTGGTCGGAACATGAAAGTCCTCATTGGACCGAAACATGCGTTATGCTCAATCACATTGGGCCTTTGTCCATAACTATCCATTATGCCAATCATACACCCTTATATGCATTTTTAATGCATAAAGTAAAACCATATAATGGAATACAAACTATGTTTTAACTCTTGAAACTTACTTTTGAGTTATTTTAATAATGTGATCAAATTGGAAAACTTTTTCCATTTTGAAAACTTTTCATTTTAGGCAACCTTTTTGCATGTATGTGTTCTTGTCTTAATTATCAATCCAATTGATTATAAATTATTTATTAATTGATTATTTAATAAATTAATCTCATTAAATAATTAAAAAATTAATTTTGGGCTTAAAACAATGGGTAGGCCGAAACCTACAATTTAAACCCTAAAATGTGTTCACACACAAACTAGTTTTGTGTCTTTTGGACCATTTGGGCCTTTTGAAATAAGCCAAGCCCACTCCAGCCCTTAAAACCCATTAATAAACTTAATTAAAGTCTATAATATTTAATTTAAATCAGCTCTTTGAGCCCAACAAGTCATTCACTAATTTAAATCAAACTCGTAACCATAATTAAACCCATTAAGTGGTTTTAATGAATTAAAATTAATCCAATTAATTCAAGGTCTATTTTAATTAATACAATTAATTAAGAACACATTAATATATCAAATATATCAAATTTATAAGATTAAAAATCGTTCTAAACAAAGAACACATGAAGAACATCAATTTATCGAACTTTTCAATTAAACTAGTTTTCATGCAAAACTTGTTCGATTTTAATTTTGTGTTATCTTATAGCTTAATATCACATATTAAACACATAAATTATCATCAAAATAATTTTAGAGTGAATCAATAAAAATTTAATTTAGAACAGCCCCTAAACTTTTATTGAAAAATAAAATTCTTCACGCCGAAAATAATGATTCTTTTCTCAAAAGAATCGTTTTATTTTTCATTTTATATATTTGATCACATACATCCAGAAATCAATATTTCTCATTCATGAACAATCAAATCTGATATTTTAAAGTTCATGAAATAAATAACTCAAAAATAAAAATAAAAACTATTTCGTGAATAATATAGAATTGTAGATTCATGGCAAAACCTAGCTCTGATATCATGTTGGGAATTAATCGGTTACATACATCACATGTATAAGTGGAATTTAAAATTTTTAACCAATATATCTGATTTTTTCATGAATTTACAATATAAATATTAATGAGAATAAGAAAAATCACCTTTGATTTTTGTTGAACAGTTATTTCTCCTTCTCATCGGGTTATCGCAAATCACAGTGTCTAAAATAGAACACCTCCAATTGTAATCCACACTAGAGAATGATCAAATGAACCAATGAATGATGGAATCACAAGGCTGGCCGAATTCCCCTTGATGCTAGCAAGGGAATGGCGGCTAGGGTTTTTGAAAAAGAGAGAATTTTCTTTTCTTACGAAAACTCACTTAACCCTAAAATCACTTATCTTGAATTTTTATAGCTAGGTTAAAAATTCAACTTCATAATGTGATTGGGCTCTTTAAAATTTCTGGAGAAATATTAATTGGGCTTCTAAAAATATTATTAATTTATTTGGGCTTAATTAAATTCAATTTAAGTCATTTCATAAAAGACTATGTACATAACCCACAAACTAGGCCCTTTATGCATATACTTGGATTTAATCATCCAAATCAATTTTAAATCCATCTAAATTAAATATATAGGCTCCATAACATTTATAAAATATATTTAATTTATTTTAATCCAAGAATTAGGCCTCTAAGGCCTTCTATTTGGAGTTAGCAAAAAACCCATCATCTGGTGGGTTTCTGCACCAAAACCAATTCTCTGGGCCTCATATATTTCTCCAATTGATATATTAATTATTATATCAGCCCTATAATACTTATAGTCCAATAATAATTAATTATAAAATATAATATTTCAATTAAGTTCATTTTACATAATATTTTTAAAAAGTTCTACGAGCATTACTACTTGATCATAATGAATTAAACTCTTTAATTAATTATTCTCTTATTCATTTCTCTTCTCCCATAATAATATCAAATTTTATTATCATTGTTATTTTACCATTTTATCCTTTACTTTATATGTGTGTGACTTATTGGGTTCCTATCCATATTGGCAGTATAATATGTAATTATGAGTTCTATTCAAAACTCACATAATTTAAACTTCTTTAAATCATTTTATCAATCCCTTATTGATATTTATGATAAACTATTATACAAGTCATGAACGGCCTCTACCTAGGCATCATGACCATCCAAATATCAAAAAAGTCAAGTGGTTCTGACTATACCCTTCCATAGAAATAATTACCGTATAATTATTTCTTTCACCACTCTTATCTCAATTAGATTCTGAGTATGGATTTCTGTCAACTCATATAAATCTAATTATATATGTTCTATTAATTTAACCATTATTCCCAAAATATCCTTTATTGATCCCTATCCATCTTGGCATATTACTCCGGCCAGAGATTATCAGAATAAGGTAATTATAGAATCATACGAGATAACTTCCTTTAATAAATCTGGGATGGTAAATCCTTTATCGATTACTCAACTATCTTCAAGTAGGTCATGATATACCTAACCTCCTAACTATGTTCACCCCCAATTAGAAGTAATCAGTTATGAAGTCAAAGTATATCACTTGCTACTTAAGATAACCTTGGAGATCTCAAGTCTAAGGATACTTGCAAAACCGCTATGAAGAGATTCTTCACTGACATAGATTTAATATCCATGTGAGGATTCTCTTTGTAGATCTCTAATGAACTTGTTCTTCTAACAAGTATTCACATGTTAGCTTTGATCATCTCCCAAAATTACAGTTATGAGAACCACTACTTGAACTATTCATAAAGCATAACATTTGCTAGTCTGTCCGAATTAACAATATCCTATCTTGTTAATTCTATGACTAGGGATCACATTTGTATGCAATAGACATCTCACATCATGAACACTTTCATGATTGACTTTGCATTTTGTTTATAATATCTAGGACTTCATTTATTAATTAAGATTTACAAACTCATGTATTTAAATATAGCATTAATAAATGAATGATGCCTTTTATTAAGAATATGAGTTTATATATATATATATATATATATATATATATATATATATATATATATATATATATATATATATATATATATATATATATATATATATATATATATGAAATACATCCCTTTTACATGGGCTCCAGGGCATACTCTCTAGCATATATTTTGAGCAAATAAGCGATTGGGTCATAACATCAAACACTTAGTGTGTACACTATCAAACAGAAAATAAAATCAAGTAATTATATAAAAAAACTTACCCAAAATTATATTTCTTGTAGAAAGGAATAGTAGACAAAAGGGTATCATCAACATCAAAAATCCAAACATCTTTACCATCTCCTTCCATAATGCAGCAGCAATTGCTAAGTTAAAGCTCAACCTCTTCAATAGCTCTTTGACAGTCATATTTGTACTAAGAAGATGTCATGTAATGTTTTATATGATATATACATTCTTAAGGAACAACCTCAAACTCTATAATGTTGTTTAGGTCAACATTCATCCTCCAACTCTCACTATAATTCTTCAAGCTATAACCCAAGACATTTTTTTCTTTTTAGGTTTAAAATGTTCCAATTTGCTAATACAAAGCCAATGCAGAGGCATGTCATGATGTTGATGGGGATAAAACTCTTTCTACACTACAAAATCATCCAAAATAGAACTTGATCAAAGCAGAAGAAGCAAAAAAATTGGGATTAGGTAGAGAGGGATATAGATATTGGAGGAAATAAGAAAGAAATATGGATCGATTGAGAGAAGGATAAAGATGGTCGGTGTAGCAAATATCCTAAGGTAACATCTAGAACCTGACTTTTCTTCGGATTAAAACTAAAGATATAACCCTACTCGACCTCAAAACCATCTAAACCGTATTTTACTGGTTTGGTCGAGTTGGTCGGCTTAACCCAAAAATTGAACAGTCCTAGAAGAAATGATCTTTTTAGATTTTTAAAGATTTTGATTTCCCTAAAAAACATTGTAGTCAGCATAAGCCTGAATATGATTATGATCCTCTATCATATTATAGAGCCCAACCACATGGGTTGCCCTGCATAAATAAACTCTAAAATCGATGGCATTCTCAGATGTCTAAATCTACAAGGCAGTCAAGGTGAGCTAAGCATTAGGGTATAGCTAGCCTATAGTAATGTCATAATACTTTAAAAAAGATATCTCGAATTGGTTCGGTAGGATGGTGACTTTAGCTCAGATATCAGCCTTGTAAAGCACCAGTTTTTTCTTACCAATTAAAATCAACGGCGATGAGGGAGCTCGGGGCTAATAGATTGTACTAGCCCGGTATCCTTAATTTCAATCTCAAATGGGGGAGATCGATGATTTGGATGGACAAGCTAATCTTAGGAACTCATAGGTTAGCTCTCTATTGTCTTCTGGGTTTGGGTCTACTCGGTGCTGGAGTCTCGGAAGTCAAAATATCTAATAAAGCACCTTTTGTGGACACAACATTTGGTTTATTTTGTGTGGGGGCCTGAAATATTAGAAGTTCTATAAGGGTACTTTTATGTAGATAAACTGTGAGCAGAAGTGCTAAAAGTGCTATCGTTCAAAAGGCCATCTAGGATCCTAATCTTACTAGATCCTATCAACTAGCTCATTTTGAAAGATTAATAAACATAAAAAGGAAATTCAAAGATGAGAGGGAAAGATCTAAGTTACTGACCAGCAAAAATGAACGAAAAAACTAGAAGGAAGCTGGAGAATGTAAGAATGCAGGAAAGCAAGGGAAAATAGTAAAATGAAGCAAGAAACTAGGATTGTGAAATGAGAAAGGTAGAAATAAGAAAATGGAGAATATATTTATAGGAAGGTAAGACCGTTAGATCGAAGGCGCATATGCGATTCAGATGCCTCTAGGAATTGTGAATTAATTGCATTTATGGTAGTTATGTAGGACTCGAGGAAAGGTTATTATTGTAATTGATGTCATTGCACAGATCGAAGGGACATTCTCTCCGTCGATGCCTCGTTTCGTAAATATCAGACTTATCTGCATCTTAACAAGATGCTCAGTTTTCTCGACATAAATATCTCTTACTTTGGGGGGGACTTATGATAACCGAACTATGTATATGGGCTCCCTCAAGCAGCTCGATTCTCAAGATTATCCAACTTGCCAGGATCTGAACTAGTACCCCAGCGGTGTTGTTTTGAGAAGTCCTACTCGGATATGGACTTATAAGCCACCTAAAAAAGGTGTAACACCTATTTCGGAAGTTTAATTTAGTTTCCCGATCTGATTGTATATCTTGCTCAATGAAAATCCTATGAACATTGAAAATCCTAGTTGAAATAGGACTCCTATCCTTATAAATAACAGGGATATCAGGTATTTCCTATTTTTTGATCAATTTTACTCCAAAATTATTCTTTTTCACTTTTTACTGACTTGATCGTCGAAAATTTTCCTAGTTGAAAATTTCGTCGATTTTTCTCTATTTTTCAGGTACCATTGGATCACAAAAAGCATCTCGATTCAAGTCAAATTTCAATTATATATATATATATATATATATATATATATATATATATATATATATATATATATATATATATATATATATATATAAAGTCTATCTCACTTTTTTATATTTTTGTTGTCAGAAGTTATTTTCTGGCTCTGTTCTTGTTTTCCTAGACAATATAGTTTTTAAAAATACGAAAAGGAAAAAAACAAAAGAAAATATTTCAACTATATATTAAAATTTAAAAAGTCTGTTTCTTTTTCCAATTAATTATAATTTGGCCATTTGGCATAGCTTCGCGCGCGCATATATATATATATATATATATTTATATATATATATATATATATATATATATTCATAGGCAGAAAATAACTTATGACAACAAAAATATAAAAAAGTGAGATGGACTTTTATATATATATATATATATATATATATATATATATATATATATATATATATATATATATATATATATATATATATATATATATCACCCACAAACTAATCAATATATCATATATTTTGCTTTTACACCAAATTACCAGATTAAATTTCATTTCTAAAAAAAAAATCTTAAAACTTTTATTCACCGTAAGTTTCTTTTGTGAATCACTAAAAAAAACATAAAAATAAAGAACAAAAGTATAAAAATGGCACTGTTTTCGATTATATAGGTCAATTTGGCCTTGAATGAAAATTTACATGCTAATTTCGACGAAATTTTATTTTTTAAACTAATTAGTGATCACTAAAAAGTGAAAAAAAAATTGAAGATCACATCTAATATTTTGTTACTTTAATTATGAAAGAGATAAAATAAGAAAAAAAATTTATAAAGGATTGAAATTGATTGCAAAATTTTATCTTACTAATTTATTGTTATATTTTACTTTCACATAATGCTATCGAGCACATTTATCTTGTAAAAATAAGATTTTTGATAATTAATTATTGATTTAACTTTCAAATTTCTAATTTGTACAAACAAGTATATATTAATTTTTCAATTAAAATTAAAGATTAAATGTTTGTTTTGTAGAAGGTTAATATGAAAACTTTTAAATTTGAGGGCAAAATAAAATTATATTTTACATCTTTAGTATTTTAGCAAGACTGCAAATGAACTTTTATAAGGTTTGGCCCCTCAACTCAGGGGCTGGACAAAAGAAAAATCGAAAAATTTTGACATGTAATTTAATTTTTAAAATTATGATTAATGAATATGTACTTATTGGATTTAAGTATCTGTTAACTGAGTAATTAACGATTAATTTGGATTTACATATAATTTTCGACACATATATAGATACAAGGATAATCTTATTGAGTAGAGTGATCATATTCATTTTCTTTTCATGTTCTATTTGATACCTGCTTTAGATTTTGTGATTTTACCTAAAAAAATTTAGATTTGGTAATTTTACCCTAAAAAGAAAATTTTCTGAAAACTTATAATTAAAAATTTGAATACGAATTGGTGATAGAAACTATTAAAATATTAATGAAGATTAGTTCACAAAAAGTTTGATTATTCAAATAGAATACAATTAGTTTTATACAGTAATAAGTTGAAGAACTCATAGTCAAATGGAATTTATGATTGTTAATAGCAATATTAATATCTATTAGTATTTATCTAATTTTATTTTATTTTATTGACATTAAATTTGAATCATGTGTATTATATATTTAAAATTTGAATATTTTATATTTTAATTTGATAGGTGGAGGTAAATTTTTTATATGAAATTTAAAATAATGAAAATTAATTAATTATATATATATATATATTGAATGTTTAATCCATGGTTAATGGTAGGCAACTACGTTTAGCGGTTAACCGATTATTAATATATCTTTGATACGGAAGAGTGTAATATTAGAATTTTGATCAATTAAAAAAATGTAATCGAGTCTCAACATAGCAAAATTAATTTTTACAATACAAATATAATATATATTTTTTTATTTGTTAGGTAAGAGAAATTAAAATTTATATACGGAATTAAATTAAGATAATTATGTTCTAGAAGGAATATCATATTTATTAAAAAATAATAATTATTCCATGAGTAAAAGCATTAATATTGGAAAACAAATAACATAAAAAAAAATAGACACAAATTGTAATAGGTAATAAACTAATAATAAATAGGTCGTTAGCAAATAAGAGAGAAGAGAAGGCAAAGCTACCACGCACGAGTAGTTAGGTACCTACCACATTTCTTCTGCTTTCCCTCTTCTCGCCTATTTTATATGCACCGACTCTTTCGCCTCCATTACTCACTCACTGCTCTCTCTATCTTCTCTTCAATTTTTAACTTCTTGTCCGCAACAATGGCTCCTTCTACTCTTACGGCGTTGGCCAATGACAAAACTTTGCAAGACAGCTTCGTCCGCGACGAAGATGAGCGCCCCAAGACCGCTTATAATCAGTTCAGCAATGAAATTCCGGTGATTTCTTTGGCCGGAATCGATGATGTTGAAGGTAAAAGAAGTGAGATTTGTAAGAAAATCGTTGGTGCTTGTGAAGATTGGGGGATTTTGTTCTTTGCTTTGCCGCCAGAAGAGAAGCTTCGCTTCGATATGTCCGGCTGCAAAAAGGGCGGGTTCATTGTTTCCAGCCACTTACAGGTATTTTTTAAAAGAATTTTTTGGCTAAAGAAAAACGGTGTTGTTTTATAGAAAGGGATACAACAGAATTAAAATTCAAGATGTTGCAGTCCGATAATAACCAGGGTATTGAGCTTATTGATTCAGAAAAAAATAATAATAATAAATCAGATCCATTCTCATGTATGCACGTTGTCTATATTTACTGTTGATTGGTTTAACAGGATTTTTTTTTAGTTGACATGAAAGAGGTTAGACTCATGGTGGAACATTTTCGGTTGATTCGGTAATTTTAATTTGAAAATCAACTAAATTTAAGTTAAAAAAAATTTCCGAATCGATCCAATATATAAAGAAAATCAAACTAAAATAATTGGTCTAGTATGTTATTTTAGTTTAGTCTTTATACATGGACTTGATATATATATATATATATATATATGAACAAGAAATAAAACAAACTAAAACGATATTAAAAGTTTGGTCAGTTAAATTATATCGATTTTTTAATAAAAAAACAAACCGAATAATTGAAGTTAATGAAAAAATCAAACTGAATAAATAGGCTAAAGTTTGATTTTTTTTGTTTTTTATTTTTGTTTTTTTTTCTGTTTTTGCACGTCTCTACCTAAAATTAGGGATGGTTCCAAATTTTTTCTTTAGGGGCTAAATTCCATAGACTAAAGTCTTATTATGTCTGCATTTAGAGAGCTAAAACTAAAATTTTGAAATTTTTACATATAAATTCTTTTAAAAGAAATTAGTGGTACTCTCCGTGCTTGAAATTGTCGAAAGTATTTTTAGTGGTGAAAGATGGACAAGGGACAACTATTGATGATTTTGATAGAAAAACTTGTATGATACAATAATCTGTGGAAGGAAGGAAGAAAAGATTTTGAAACATCATCAAAATATAATGACATCTCAATTTTCTATGAAACATCAAAATAGCAACCCAAGTACTAACATGAGGAAGGTGATTATGCAGGGGGAAGCAGTGCAAGATTGGCGTGAAATAGTGACATATTTTTCATACCCAACACGGACCCGGGACTATTCACGGTGGCCGGACAAGCCGGAGGGATGGAGGAAGCTGACGGAGGAGTATAGTGAGAAGCTAATGGGACTTGCTTGCAAACTTCTGGAAGTACTATCAGAAGCAATGGGTTTAGATAAAGAAGCCTTGACCAAGGCATGTGTTGATATGGACCAAAAAGTAGTAGTCAATTTCTACCCAAAATGTCCTCAACCAGACCTCACACTTGGCCTCAAACGTCACACAGACCCCAGGCACCATTACCCTTTTGCTCCAAGACCAAGTTGGTGGCCTTCAGGCTACCAAGGACAATGGCAAAACTTGGATCACTGTTCAGCCCATTGATGGTGCTTTTGTTGTCAATCTTGGTGACCATGGTCACGTAAGTTTTCTCAGCTATTCCTCCCATTTCCTTTTTATTTCATTTATTATTTAAGTGGATTCCAACTTATATCGCATGAATTTGTAGCGGATCAAAAATTGTCAATTTTTTTATTTTAATTTTATAAAAAATTATTTATTTTATTAATTAATTACATTTGCAATCATTGAATTTTACCAAAAAAAAGTCCTTATAGTTTTATATTGATTTTAACTTAATTTCTAAATTACTCATTGATTTTATACTTTGGCCCTTCAATTTTTTTTTATTTTGTATGATATTAAAATTTTTATTTTATATGATATTAAAATTTTGATTTTTTTTTAACAAATTCTAAATCAACCCTAGCCATTATGTCATACAATATTGCGACATGACATAACAGTTGCATACGGCATGTCAAGTAACTAAGTAAATATTCTAACATCATTTTTTGGTCATTTTTATTTTACTCAAGATAAAATAATAGTTATATGATTTTTTTACTGTTATAAATAATTTATTATTGATTAGCTGATTATAAAAAGTAAAATTTAATGACTACGGGGTGAAATTTAACCTCACATTTGTTGGCAGCAAATATACTATACCTATTGCAAAGATAAATTCTGATGGTTAATTTATTGAGTATGGTGGTGATGTGATGCAGTATCTGAGCAATGGGAGGTTCAAGAATGCAGACCATCAAGCAGTAGTGAACTCAGATTGCAGCAGATTGTCCATAGCAACATTCCAAAACCCAGCACCAGAGGCAATTGTGTATCCTCTGAAAATTGAAGAAGGAGAGAAGCCAATTCTTGATGAACCAATCACATTTGCAGAAATGTATAGAAGGAAAATGAGCAAAGATCTTGAGCTAGCCAGGTTGAAGAAACTGGCTAAGGAACAGCAAATGAAGGATGTTGAGAAAGCCATATTGGAAAGAAAACCTATAGATGAGATCCTTGCTTAATTATGTTACTAAGACATGGCTTAATATTAATTATATTAATTATCAGTTTTTATATAATTTCCTTATTTAATTTCTCTACATATAGCGTGTGTTGTATCCTAATGACGCCTTATGCTTTGTACTCGTTTCTGTTCTTAATAATAAATATGCATTTTGGTATTCTGCAACCACTCTTTCTTTTCATTTAATTTATTTTCTTTTTTTATTTATTATTTTATATTTAATCTCAATATATTATAGAAAAAAAAATGCTAATAAGCATTCATTGTTACACAGTTAAGTGTAGAGGAATTAATAAAATTATAAAGGAAATCCCATTTCAAATTTTGATTTTATTTTACAAACTAAAATAAATGTAAGAATAAAAAGTCCCTTTTCAATTACAATACTACTCTTTCCAGTAGATCTTATAAAGTCCTTTATTATTATTATTAGGGAAAAGGGGCAAAATTGCCATCCAAGTTTATCAATTAGTTCAAATATGCCATCCAAATATTTTTTTCTCATAAAAATGCCATTGATATTATACAATTGGTTTTATTTTGCCATTTTAATCTACATCAGCAAAAAAGAAAAAGAGCTGACAATACTTTAATTAACAGATCAGCAATAAATCAACATGTGGCATTGAACCAGATCTAATTAAACCAACCCCAATTAAAATCACAAATCAAGTTAAACTAACCAAACCCACCCTAATCTACTGCTTATCCCTTGTCTCTCTAACCCATTCTCACTTTCGCCATCTCCCACTCTCTCACTAACGACTCAATTTCGATCTCTGTTTAGCTAAAATTTCGATCTCTTCTCATATTTTATTTCTTGATTGTTCTCATATCCATTTAAATACGGGGATTGCGGGGTGCTTGGTGGTTGGAGCTTGGAGATTTGATCTCACAGTGCAAGGAATTGTTTCCATTTGTGGCGGAGCCGGTGAGTAACCTCGTTTAATTTTTTGTTTTTTTTTGTTTTCATCTGATACCGTTTACAGCTTCTTTTTTTCTTTTGCATTTTATAGAATAGTTAGACTACTTATACCATAGATCCATTTTTTTATTGATTTTTGATGTTTGTTGGTCAATTAAAATCAGTAGAATGGAACAAATTTTTGTATTTATTTGTTTATTTAAATAAGAGGTATTTTTCTCTTACTGGGCTATTTTCCTGAGCTTACTTGGCTGGAAAAGTGGATTGAAGGGATAGACCTTCTTCTTTTAATTTTGGGTTTTTATTCTGCTACAAGTAAAATGAGGTGAATAGATCAAATTGCAAGGCAATTTCTAGGTTGGAAGTATATATCTATTTTTCAATTGCTCAAGTTACATTTTATCATATTTAAAGAGATAGCAGCAATGATGTTGTTTTAAATAATTTTTCATTTATCTCTACTGTATATGTCTATAATAAGTTTGACTTTGATTTTAAAGATTTGCATTGTCTGAAATTGGTCTTTGATTTTAAAGATTTGCTTCACTACCCATACAATCAGTCCCTTCTCTTACCCCGTCCACAGTTGTGCCAGCAATAATGTGCAGCCCTTTCTATTTTTTCCTTGGATAAGATATCTTAGTTAATTGAAATGATTATCAATAGTTATGCTAAAATCAACAGATAATTGAAAATTGATTGTGTCCTAATAATGCTTTAGACTTTGTGTTACCTACTGCGAATTTCGTTATATATACTTGAAACTGATACTACTTCTGGCTTGAATATAATGTGCTTGATTGGTAATATACAAGGAATCCTAGTCTTTCATGAAAAAACATCATTAGTTTCTATTGTATAATTTATCTAGTTTAATTGCAGTTTGTTCACTTGTATATAATTTTGTTTCAGGAAAAGATTGTGACCCCTAGAGAGGAGAAAGCTCAAGTTGAAGGTGAAAATGTGGATGAGAACTGTCTATACTTGAATGCGGTAAGCGGGATACAAGGAAGACGTATATACAGGCTTGGAAACTTGGCAAGCCACTGCTACCCTTTCATATCAGTTTCTTGATCTGCTACTTAAGAACGAATTAGGAGGGAATATGATTAGAGGCTTGAGCAGCTATTTTTGACAATCTGCAATGAGTTCGAGGAGCAGGTTGTGCTTATAGCAAATCGAGCAAGCTGTTGAGGAGAGAGGTGGCCAAAGAATGCAGCAAATGGAATTGCATTTCCAACAGCGTTTCAATGAGCAGATAGCAGGGATGTTCTTGCGGTCAAAATGGTTCTTAAACATCGCTTGTGCGCATA